>LBNU01010634.1:129144-153461 GCA_014162995.1 Artemisia annua
TTTTTTTTTTTTTTTTTTTTTTTTTTTTTTTTTTTTCAGAGAAAATGTTACATTTCTTAATCTTATAGATAGTCTAGTTCTAATATGTATATTTATTGTTTCCAAGTTAATAAATTATAAACAGTATAGTAGTTGTAAAAGTAATATACAACTACTGTTATTTTAATTTTTCTCAAGTATATGAAGGCTGTTTTATAAGAATCCAAATTAGACATAAAAAGTTTACTAACATTAACAATAACTCAAAAAGTGCTACAGGTTTATTTGTTTGACAAATTGTTAATTGTCATTCCTTTAACTGTTACATACTATTATATACCTAATAACACTTGACGACGTTTTGCTATGAAGAAAAAGGGAAAAAGTAGTTTAACGATACCTTTGAGATACTCACTAATCAATTGGATGTGGTAAGGAGTGGACCTAAGAGGTTCAGGAAAACATATGGATTTTCTTCATTTCGTGTAAATTTCTTAAAAACATATTTTGAAATGTATCTGATAACTTTTTAACTCATTTATATTTTTCGTAATGGAGGTATTTTTCGTAAGGGAGGTGATTCGCACATTATTTCTTTTGATTATTTCACCACACTCAGTGCATCACAGTGTTGTACTGTGTACTATCTGTGCATTACAGTGTTGTACAAAATAGTGGAATAATAATAAAAAAAATGATGTGCGATTCACCTCCCTTTTCGTAATATTACCTTACGATTTGTTTATGGTACTTTGTTACTATAAGTTTAACTGTAATGCACGCATGGGATTTATGTTTGAGTTAACAAAAAATAATGACAAATTTTAATTTTTTAACGAAACATTTTGACTTTTGATGGAATTTATTGGTTTTTATTATCGTACATAAAAGGATTGGAGGATGAATAAACAACCGCAGCCAATAGCCCACATAGCCAGCCAACTAACACTAAACCATAGGCGGTTGCTTGTGACCACACAGTTGGTCTACCCACTCTCATCTTTTTTTACTAGTAGTTATTAGCAACTACTTCTTCCGTCTCATAATAAGTGTTCACGTTGGTATTTTAGGATGTTTCAAACTAATGAGAAGAACTTTACTGGAGAAAAATAATATTTGATTGGTGAAGAGTGTAATTAGACTGATTTCCAAAAACTTTAAACATATTAGAAGTCTACACATAATATGGGATGGGGGAGTATTTCATAACAAAAATATTTATGAATAAAATATGTTACTCCCTCCGTCCCTAAATAAATGTCCAGTATTGACTTTCAAAGTCTTTTCTTTTCAACTTTGACCGTAAATTATTTCTTTTGTGTTACGTAATATTTAACGAAAATTATACCAATGAAAACACATTTAAAAGCTAAACCATTCATATATTTTGCATCAAGTATTACAGAATACAATTAAAATAATTTAAGGTCAAAGTTTAAAAGGAAAGACTTTAAAATCAATAGTGGACACTTATTTAGAGACGGAGGGAGTATGTCTCAAGTAGAATTACATGTTCATTCAAATTACCTTCGTGTGGTCATGTAAGCTTTTTTGAAAAAAAAAACACTTTAGTTAACGTTTGTGTGGCGGTGAGCTAAACCCGATAAATTAGATTGAATTCATAGTTGAAAAAATAAAATAAAGAGTAAATTATATGGATGGTCCCTGTTTGTCCAAAATAACAACTTTCGTCCCTCGAAGTTTAAAGTTGCACTAGTAGTCCCTAAGTTGGTAAACAAATAACACCACCGGTCCTTTAGTTTAACTGGTGTTAAGTAGTTCCGTTATAATTTACACATTAGCCCCTTTGGTTAAATATCGTTGCATCGTTTATCCTTAATAATAACGGCTGTTTATAATTTAAAGTTTCCATATGTTTTTATTCGTTTTTATACATTTTCGTCCGTTTTTATATGTTTTCTTACGTTTTTATCCGTATGACAACTTAAGAATAACGGAAGAAAAAGTACGAAAATGTATAAAAATTGATAAAAACGTATGACAACTTAAGAAAAACGGCTGAACATGTAACACCCCCAAAATTTGGTACAGCGGAAGACTATTCAAGCTTTCGGGGTGCTACGGGGATTGGTATCCAACACAAGTCATAATAGAACGAGATAAAGTAAACATAAGTAAAAACACATCCAAACGGGGTTTTTAAAGTTTACATTCATCCCAAGTTTACCAAAGTAAGGCCCAAAAGAAATAAAAGTAGGTCCCCAATACATATCAGAGTTTTTAGAAAAGTAGATCCTTAAACCAGATTGCCGTACCAAGCCTTCCAAGCATGCATCTTCCAACATTCTTAATTACCTGAGAAAACGCGCTAAAAGTCAGCTTTCGCTGGTGAGATCATAGGTTTAAATTCATAATCAAATCAAGTGGACATATACGCAAAACGCTTGCTAGCTAGACTAGGCCTCAAAACAAACCTGCGGATAACCTCCGCTCCATCATAATCACACGGATAACCTCCGTACTATCATAACCCTATAGGTGCACACTATAGTTCAACCACAAAATCCTCAAATAAGCCATTCTCATCATCTAACCATATTTAGTTCACACGCGATGGTTCACTATATGTCTAGGGTTGATGTAACTCATCTAACCAAATCTAGTCCACACGCGATGGTTCACTATGTGACTAAGGTTGATGTAACGTCCAATATCATCTAACCATATCTAGTCCATACGCGATAATTCACTATGTGGCTAAGGTTGATGTTACCTACCTAGTTCTATAAGCATAGCAAGTTTTAAAAGAAAAAGCGATAATAGTCCACATAAAACAATTTGCACGTTTCTCACCCCAAGTATTGAAAACAAAGTTCAAGAGTAAAAGTGGGGCTATGACTCACCTCAAGTCCAGAAATCAGCAAAAGAAATCGGTAGTGGTAAGATGTATCACAACTCAAAAGACAGCAACTACGGACTCGGCACTTCCTAACAATATAAACTCGTTTCAGGATCATTTCCTCAAAAATCAAATATTCCCAATCCCGGACGTATCCATTTTTACTTTCCAAAAATCCATTTCTCGTATCGTTTTAGTATCGATTTGGTGTTTGGTATCCATGCGGGTGGAGGGTCGACACAACTCAAATAAGAAGTCACAACCAAAAGATATGACGATAACATCTATAGGTTTAATATTTGCCTAATATATTATTTAAATAAATTACTGAAGTCTACCAAATCCGTCGACATGATACCCTTCCATAATTTATTTACTTAACATATTATTCCAAGATTACACCAAAAATACCTAAAACACATAGCACATAGTGTCCTACATGGTAAGCTTTTGAGTTTACATAAGCCTCGTAAATAGATTTCCGAAACTTATCGAATTCGTCAACTCGATAAACTTCATAAAATATTTATCGACTTATTATCCCCAAACTCCTACCACGACCTAAGGCGTCGTAGGATATAATATCCGATAATAACCCTTCCTATATAACTATGTAAGTCCTATTTAATCCGTCGACTAAATAAGTTAAATAGTTATTTAGATTGGATGTATTAGCGCTACACATCCGTGACTAACATAAATAGTCAATTAATTGGGTAAAGTAGCTCGACTTGGACTTAAGTGCCCTCGAATACGTTATAACTCGATAAAACATTTTGCTTATTTCAAAACATTAGTTATGTTTCACAAAACCTCTCGCTCTTGTGTTCATTATTTCTTTTATAGAAATATATTTTATAATAAGGTCGTCGACGATATTATACTAAGTTATTAGTCTAATATTTGTCGCTAACGTTATTAATTTAGTTCTCGTGATTCCTTATTTATTATATACACATCCGTACATATATATTTATATATACTCACGTTTACACGTTTATATATATATGTATATACATAACGAATGTTTATATTGATATATAAGTTATTACGAGTTTTTATATTTCGTTCGAGTTATAAGATACACAAGTCACATGTCCGAGTCATTACTTCTCGGCTCATTGTCCAAGTCCAACTATATGTGGCGTATAACAAAAATAATAACCCCGTCAATCATACCAATACCATCCACTCAACAAGCTACAAGTTCCGGGTCCGACTATGGTACCCAACTAGTCCGATCTCCGTCATTCTAATTGCCGTGTCAACTTCCTTATTACTCCTTTGGCCACAAATAATATAACAACAACAACAACAATATAACGATAACCACATTATAACAACAACGGCATAAACACAAAGAGTACCACAAAACTTTCAAGGTTACCAAGACTACGGGTCAACCTACTAAGTCGACTCGAGTCTCGGCTATACCACGCGTTGCGTGGGTCTCACCCGAGACCTCTTGGGTCTCGGCTTGCTCTAGTCGAGCCAAACCAACCAAACGGACCCCTTGGGTCGTCGGCCTCAATCCAAACAATGACAAAAGGTCGTCAATAACCAACCAAAATCATCCAAACATCAAAAACCAAATCCAAACAACCTCAAATCGAGAACCAATGATCAAAAATCAAAATAAAACCGAAAATGGCACAAGCCGAGGGCACTAGCTCTCGGGTACGCCTCGACCCATCAAGAAAAACAACAACCCGGATACCAAACTCATTATTTCATTTATTTTATCAAAAACCCACTTGAGTTTCATGTTTTTAACCACAAACCCAAACGAATATATTAAATTCGTGACCCTTGGTCACGTTTTTCACCAAAACACGAGTTGAAACTCGTCTCACCTTCGATTTCCAAGACCAAAACGTGATAAACTTCAAAAACAAGAAAGATGGTGACGATTTTTGTGATTTAATGTGGTGATATAAGGGGTGTTTGGGCGCGTGATGTAGTAGATCGGGAAGAGGAGGTGAAAAGGTGGAGATTAGTGGTGGTGGTGTGGTTGTTTGGCCGGCGGTGGAGAGGCGATGGTGGCCGGAAATTATGGTGGCTAGGGTTTGGTTAAAGAGAGGTGAGAGAGAGAGAGAGATGAAGTGTGGGTGTGGTTGTGTTTGTGTGTGGGTTGTGTTTGTTCGACCGGTTATAACCCACAAGGACCAATTCATATATATTTTTTTTAACTTGTAGTAATAATAATAATAATTCGTAGTATTAAAAGGGTGGGTGAGGTAACTCAACGTAAATAACGCGGACCAAACCCGAAACTTGTCTAAAATAAACCCACTCTCTCTCGAACCGAGATCATTCCCAAATATTTAGCTTCTCACGATACGTTCCCAAAATTATAAAATAACCGAACCAAACATTTTAAATATATTAATTTTGTTAGGTTATTCTAGTGCCGGAGTCAACGTAGTGCTTAATAATGATCTCACAAATAAATTACCACATATATTCCATATAAAATTTAAAATCCCAATACGAATTCCATAGAAACCGCGAATTTTTAAAATTACGATTCAAAGTTTACAACTTATCGCGAAGAGATTTATAAATATTTCAAAGTCATTAAATTTAAAGTAATGCGGGTTTTTAAATAGCTCCCTAATTTTGCCAGTTGTCACAGAACACGTTTAAAAATGGAAGAAAATGTACGAAAACATATAAAAATAGACGAAAACGGATAAAAACGTAAGAAAAATGGACGAAAACGGATAAAACGTATAAAAATGTAAGAAAACGGGCGAAGACGTATAAAAATGGATGAAAACATAAGGAAAAAAAGAAAAAAAGTAAAGTAACTCCAATACCGTCTTCCACGGGTTATGGGTCCCAATACCGTCTTCCACGGTGTATGGGGGAGGTTGGAATGTAGACAGCCTTACCCCTACCTAAGATAGAGAGGCTGCTTCCGGTTCTACTTAAGTAGAAAAGGACCTCCAACCTTTTGTAGGGAGTGAGGATCGAACCCTTGACCTCTAGGTTGAGAGGCAAGGGGTTTTCCAACTGATCCAACCCTACTAAGTTGGATGAAAACATAAGAAAAACGAACAAAAATATATAAAAACGGTCAAAAACCTATAAAAACGGACGAAAACGGATAAAAACGTATGAAAACGGACGAAAACGTGTAAAAACGGATAAAATATATGGAAATTTTAAATTATAAATAGCCATTATCATTAAGGATAAACGATGCAGCGATATTTAACCAAAGGGGCTAACGTGTAAATTATAACGGAACTACTTAACACCAGTTAAACTGAAGGACCGGTGGTGTTATTTGTTTACCAACTTAGGGACTGCCAGTGCAACTTTAAATTTCGAGGGACGAAAGTTGTTATTTTGGTCAAACCACAGGGACCATCCATGTAATTTACTCTAAAATAAATGTAGTCTTATAGTGTATCAGTTTATGGTTTAACATATTTTTACATTGCATATTTAGACATTTTACATTGCATATTTAGATCTCAAATTCAAATCATATTTTTCAGAATATAATTTGTATAATTACTTGAATCTTTTGTAGAAACTCTTGATATATGTTGATTAATTTTAATATGACACTGTGAGTCAATGACTTTACCACCTAAATATCACCTACTAAATTAAACATACACCATTAAATATTACGTAGTAAATATTATTTATTACTATTTATGGATGAACGTGGATAATAATTTCACCTAACGTTACAATAAAAGCTACGTGATTCGTTGTCGACATATCGTAAAGCCAACTTTAACGATTTATCCTCGACTTTTTATTTTGGAGAGTGGAGATAGATAAAGAAGACTCATGTCCTAAAGGTTTTTTGGGACAAAGAAAAAAGAAGAATAACAACTTATGAATCATCTTTTTATCCCTTTTTCCTTTTTTAAGTAGCACATACGGAGTATATTATAAGCCAACAAGCAAAAGAAGTACCGATGAGATTAAGTTACAACACTCAAACCAAAAGGCTCAAAAGACGAGACTAAAAAATGTATACAAATAGAACAAAGAACAAAACTATAATTAAGTCACTGCATCTGGATGTTGAATCCATGAGTTCCACGAGGGCAATTTTCTCGGAGAACGATTAGAGATCTATAAAAGAGATTTTCGTTAAACCGCATGGAATATATCATCATAATAAGCATAATTAGCCTCTTCAATAGTTGTTGTGTGAATGATTTTGTTCGTCGAAGCCCAAACTTACCAAATGAAAGTCATACAAACCGCATGGGAGATTTTAGAATTCCACTTATAATACATTTTTTATTTTTAATCTGGGTATTTGAATAAGGGAAAATGATCCTGCTGCAAACAAGAGGGAAATTATATGTTGCTGTATTATAGAAAAGGTTGATTCGTGTATAATTCAAAATCTTGAAGGATGAAAAGTGTAAATGTTAAAAAAAAAAAAAAATTATTTCTTGTTGCAGGTAAAATAGGTGTTGCACGCAGCGACAATGTTATACCTTTTGAATAAAAGTGAACTGAAAATACTGGTGAGATATAGTCATGATGAACAGAGTTATATGAAGCGGAACGGGCTAACTAGACACATTAAAAGTTTATTTTCATAATTTTCGTCCAGGTTTATTACTATTTAACAATATTTTTTCATTTTGAACAAATTAATATTATATACAAACTTCACTAATACCTTATGAACTCGCAAAAAGTATGACTTTGCTCCGAAATAAAGACCAGAGAATCATTCTCAATGAGTCCATAACGGAGTTATCTCATTTTTTTCATCAGGTCCGGGTAGAGACAAAAAATCTAGAGTAACCGATCCGGCAGAACAACACAAAAAATAAAGCAGTATCGTTAATTTCTTCATACTCGTCCAAATTTGAAGTGCCAATCGTACAAATAATAATCCATCTCGTCATTGGAGTTCCTTTGAATTTGGACAAATATACGACCTATGACCAGTTACTTAAAAGTAGAATCAAAAGGTTTGTGTTTAAATGATATCTTATGTTGTGTGTAAAGTTCTTTAATCAAGTAGTTGTGGTTTAAGTCATGCTTAAGACATGTGAGATAGGTTTGTGGTGTACATGTTGTGAGATAGTTAAAAATTGTCGTTCTAATTTTTATTTATTTATTTTTTATTTTTTATTTTTTAAGTTACATAAAAGTACATTTTAATGTTAGACAGAAATACCTGTTAGTAAAACAAAAACTATAAAAACTGTTTTTCTTATTTCCTTTTGACTCATAGAGAAAAATTGTGGCTTCTTTTACACATTATCATGTTATCATTACAGCTTAACAAACGGAAAAAAGAAAAAGATGTCTTATAAAACCTACAGTTATTCTATATTAAACATCGGGTTAGTCATCAAATGATTTAATTAAATAAAACTCTAAAATAGTAAAGGAATATACCACCAACCCTCGATTAGAGATTATAACTAAAAGGCGGAAAAAAAAAAAATAATAAAAAATACCGATATTAAAACCAAAAGTAGCTCTAAAACAAAGACGTAAACATTTGAATAAAAACTTTAATAAAACTACAGTAAAACCTTTATAAATTAATACTCGATAAATTAATAACCTCGATAAAATTAGTAATTTGTCTGGTCCCAACTTGGGACCAGTATAAATTTGGACCCCAATCGATAAAATAATAAGATAATAATTTTTCTGAAACCCCAGTGTACATATATTAGTCCCAACGAAATTATAAATTAATAATTACTAAAAATTTCATATATATTTATATATGCGTGTGTGTGAGAGATACACTTTAAAATTCTAGGATTGTTTAGTAAAAAATGAATTCATTATCACTTGTTATTTTTTGTTGAACTTTAAATCTATATTGAGTTTATCTCAAAATCTCCTTATTGCACTAAAGTGTTGGTGTGTTGTCTTCTCGTATTGTAACAAAAAGCGTTAATTTTATTTTCATAAAGTGTGAATAGAAATTCATAATTTAATTTTCATCTTTAACGAGTACTGTATACATTGTATCTAGTATATTACACTTGAAAATTTAAAAGTCATATATAAAACCTCTTTAAATTAATAAATTATTAATTTATCTATATAATAATATCTCGCTAAATTAATAAAATATTTCGGTCCCAATACTATTAATTTATAGAGGTTTTAATGTACATGGTAGTTTAAGTAAGCTTTATTTCACAAACAATGACATCAGTTTATTAGAGTAAACATTTGATGTCAACTTAATAGGATGTTAAAATCTTGAAAACAGTCAAACACAATATGCTTATATATATGGGCCCTTATATGACTACCAGAGATAACAAAGTTGACAAGTCGAGGAGAATGTGTAATGGGCCATTTTAGTTGGAGTAAAAAACAAGTTTCTAGCATGGCTCGAGCTAAGTTACCTTCATAAATAATTAACATCTTAAATACGACTAGAAAATTATGTCCGATTTTCATTAGTTTTTCTTCTTTTCTTTTTGAGCGAATGATTATTAGTTCAAATGACTTAAAAAGCTATACACGTTAGAAAACATTCAACTCACTCGACATATTTGACCCATTCAAGTTTATTTATAGCTATTTTTATGTTTCAATTATAGTTCTAAACTTCTTCTACTTTTTTTTTAAAAGAAAATTGATAAACTAGCATAGGCCTTTTGGCTTATCGGCATATGAATGACGCAACAACTTAAAAGTTGTGGGTTCAAGTCTTTGGACTTAAGTATATCAAGCTCTTAGCCTAAAGGCCAACCGGTGGTGACCATCATCATGCGTGACCCCTTTACACCTCTTCCCCAACCGTGAGCCAACCTTCAATTTTTGCACCAGTTAGGTGGTGCACTATTTTTTCTGTTCTCTTTTTGGTGTTTGTGAGGTATACTTTAGGGCATGTTTGTATTATTGTATAAAGTGATGTGTCTTATGTGTTGGTTTTTTAGTGACCACTCAAACATGTTAGTGGTGTGGTTAATGGTGATGTGATGCTGACGTGGAGATGATGAGTTATATTAGACTATTGTAATAAAAAAAAAACATGTTTAAAAGGGCATAAATGTAATTATATCTCTTTTCCTTTCTTTTCTTCTTAACTCAAGAATATAGAATGTAGTGGACTTCTATTCGAATTAGGACTTTTATTTGTATTAGTATTCGTTTAAGCCCAAGCCTAAATATTAGGTTTGCCATTAGTAAATATTGGGACATGTGTAATCACAAGGTATGCGATCCTTTACAAAGTAGAAAAAAATAAAAAGTGTAGAAAGCCATTCATAGTGTGACACGTGTCCTCCACTCTAAAATATACATAAAATCCGTCCAGGGGTAATATGGTCTTTTGACCCGTTTTTTATTTTCCACCTCAAATTTCAAACATATATATCTCTTTAACGACAAACTTTTAGAAAAAACTGATTTCGCCATAATTTTTAAAATTTGATTCTCTTTAATTTGGTATAAATCTTTTTAATTTTTTCGAAACTTTCTTTTTTTGACATATTCATTTGGTCATGATTTTCTTGATGTTTTTGCTATTTTCGACCTTATTTTTTCCTTTAAAAATTGCCGAATCATAAAATACTTAAAACACGAAAGTTGTAGATTTTGATTCACTCTTCACCCAGAAATTTGAATCACTCAAATCCGATATGATATGAGTGAGATATCGCTCGTTAAAGATGACGTTTTAGTCATATTTGTTGCACACAAGGTGTTTGATGAAATGTCAAGCTTATATTTTTAGTATTAAAATTGCGTTAAATGCTCTAATTTTTGACCCACAACGCATTATTAATAATTTTATTAATGTAACATTCAAAAAGTGATGTTTTTTAATCATTATTTTTTTAAATATACATTTAGTTCATCAGTTAGGTTATTAGGTTCATCAGTTAGGTTATTAGGTTCATCAGTTTGATTATGTTTTGTTCATCAGTTAAATTATGTACTGTTCATCAGTTAGGTTATAGGTTCATCATTTATAGGTTCATCAATTTCAGGTTCATCAAATTTGATCAAATGTTTTGGTTCATCAATTTTTTCAGGTTCATCAATGTATCAATTTCAGGTTCATCAATTTCAAGTTCATCAATTTCAGGTTAATCAATTTTTTCAGGTTCATCAATTTCAGGTTCATCAAATTTGATCAAATGTTTGGGTTCATCAAATTGATCACAGTTCTTTCAGGTTCATCAAATTTCAGGTTCATCAATTTTTTCAGGTTCATCAATTTGATCAAATGTTTGGGTTCATCAATTCTATTTAACAAAACAAACTGATGATTTTGTTAAACTGAAAATAACTTGACCAATTAGTGCATTTAAATGTATTTTTATATGAAAAATCTCTTTTAGTCATTTTATCAAACACTTTGTGTGACTAAATATGACTAAGACGTCATCTTTAACGCGCGATATCTCACTCATATCATATCAGATTTGAGTGATTCAAATTTCTGGGTAAAGAATGGCCAAGAAGCTACAACTTTCGTGTTTTAAGTTTTGCAAAATTCGGCCTTTAAACTAGACAATATTAGAGCCGAAAATGCCGAAAATTTTAAAATTTTCAAGAAAATCAACACCCACTTAAAATGTTGAAAAAAAAGTTCCGATTCATATATTATAATGCATACTAAATTAAAGAGAATTAAATTCTAAAAATTATGGTGAAATCGGTTTTTTATAAAAATTTGTCGTTTAAGAGTTATTTACGTTTGAAGTTTGAGGTGGAATTAGAAAAACGAGTTAAATGACCATTATACCCCTTAACAGAAAATATTAATAAAAAAATGAAGGAGTGGGTGGATGCCATGTGGCACTTAGTGATTGGTTACAAATCTTTTTAGACTTCTTATTTTTTATCCGCTAGGGGATCGCACCTTGTAATCACAATCACGAATTAATGATTATTACTTGTTACATGGTATTCAAACTAGGTTCGTTTAGCCATAAAAAGGAAAGAAAAAAAAAAAGTTTTGTGAATTTGGTTTGCAAGGTCGAATTGTTTAGGTTTTTAAAGAAAAAAAGAAAGAAAGAAGGAATTTGGTATTGGAGGTTTCGTTTGGTTTTTTGTTTGAATATTGTTTTTAGTCTTGGATAGATTAGTGTTTTGGAAGATAGTTGGTTATTGGATATTTGGATTCGATGGTATTATTAAATCGGCTTATTAATTCGGACATGCGTTTGAAATTTGGGCCGAAGTCAATTAATTTTTTTCCCTATGTCGACACTAATGTTTTTCTCCCTCTTTAACCCTCTCTAAAGTGGACACTAATTTGTCGACTGTTTCCCTAAGTCGACAACTAAATGTCGATTGTTTTTCTTGAACCTTACCCTCATCGACTTGTAAGCTCAATTCACGAAACCTTTGTCTATAATGACGAAAAATACTCTCCTGTCCTACCTTATCACACGCAGATAAACTCTATGCTATTATCTTTATTCCCTTTAAATGATATACCTAAAATAAATAAATTGTTAAGTGAAATAAATTACACGATTACGACAAGCGTTTAATTATCTTTCAATAAAAAGACACTATCTTATAGATTCGAATATTGTTAAGTGAAATAAATTACGCGATTACGACAAGCGTTTAATTATCTTTGAATAAAAAGACACTATCTTATAGATTCGAATGGTGAAACCATGCCGTTATATATTGTATTATTGGGCAAACTATTTACAGAGTACATATAGGTGAAACCCTAATGGAACCTAACCCAATACGGCTTTGACTTCTAACCTATCATCAAATACAAGTGTGACACATTTGTGATAATTCAAGTCGTGGATTTTTAGCTCAATTTGGGGAGATGTATTCTGGTTTTGTTGGTGTTTGTGAACTCATGTTGACTGTATTTTGAGGCTAAAGTTTGTAAAACACGGTGCTATAATTAATATGGTATAGATTAAAAGGCACTTTGATTGCTATAGTGATTTATTATGAGTTTGATATGTAATGGTCGATAGTCAAGTGATCAATATGGGCTACAAGAACATTTATTAGTAGGTTAGTTCAGAGTACAAGAACATTTATTAGCATTATTAGGTAGCTTAATATTGACTCATACTTAATTTAAAGATAGTTTCAGGGTGGTTTTGAGATAAGTTGGAAATTCTTAAATTTTAGCAAAAACTGGGAATGCCTTATACCCTACATTTTTTAGTTGACATAATTTTTGTAAGCATTATGCAGAACACGAGTTATATTCAGTGTAAGGAAGCTTGCTGACTTTGAACAAAGATAGATTACAAATTATTGGGTTTGTTTCCCTAAAATTGTTTAGGGCAGGTTGGATTTAATCAGCCTTGATGACTTCCAATGCTTTTTATATTCATATTTGAATGCATTTTTTTTTCTTTCTTTCCTCCAATTGATTATAGAGCATCCTATTAATTTATTTCAGTTGATACAGAAGGTTTGACTCAATATTTGATATCAAGTATATACATTAGCATTACGTTAAGCGAACCACAATGCATATAGGGTGGCAAAAAGCAAAGTGAAGTGACCTACAACGCTTAGCGAGGCAAGAAACAAAGCAAAGCAAAGTGAGCTCAATCTGTATCAACCCACGAAGAGAATTAAAATGAGCCGCAATGGGTAGTGGTCCAACAAAGCAAGAAGAAAAGCAAAGCATTACGAGCCAAGAAGCTAAGTGATCCACAACGCATAGCGAGAGAAGATATGAAACGAAGCAATTACCCACATTGCGTAGCTTGCCAAGAAGTGTAGTGAAGTGTGCAACAAAGAATAGCGAGCCAAGAAACGGCACAAACATGTATCTTAAGTATGTTTGTTTGTTACGCAAAATGTTCAACACTTTTGTGTTAAAATTGACACAAAAGATGTAAATGCATATCACTGTACCTTTTCCAACTAAATTAACCATTTTGTGTATCAAATTGTCGTCAACTATGAACTTTGATACTTTAAAATATGAAATCGACATAAAATGTCGCCTTAGAACATCTCGCCACGCAATGCGGGTGCTCGGCTAGTATTAAATAAATGATTGACATTTGTAAGAAAAAATATTTATTTTTCGTTAATATATCTTACAAGATGCAACAAATTATCGTATTATTATATATTTTAATAACTCTCAACATGGTCAATCATAGACTAGTTGTATTCGACTTCACACTTGAAAACTCAAGAACACAAATAAAACAAATGTTACTTTCACACACTAGTTCGTGGAGCTAGTGTTCCCCAGCTAAAACAGAAGACTTCATTAGGTGGAGGGAATATTCAAGATCATCACACAACTTTTCTGGGTTAGGCATAGTTTCTTCGTCAGCCGATACCATAAATGTTACCTTGTCATTATAGCTTACAACGTTAACCTGTGAGGCCTGTATACAAAAAAAGTAAAATAAAAAAATCGTCAACTTTAAGCTTCGCCAAAATTAATACTCATACAAACTAGCGTGTTATGTTCAAAAAGTTAACTTATAAGCAACTAAAGTTGGTCACTACAGTTGTAAGCATGTGTTCAGTACGATATAAAGCATTAAAGCAACTAATTATTAAGCATCAAACGAATTATCCTCACCATGGGATGACCATAGCCACTCGGAGCAAAGTATGCAACCTCATCTCCCAAAAATGAGATTTCTTCTTGTGGCCCGGGCACATTGGAATAGGCAAGTGTTGTATTGGAATAAACTCTATGGTTCAGTTTTCCTGTTATCTGTTTGCAATCTTTGATCATTTTTTATCAATGGAAAAATCTAATGAAAACATGAATAATTTATCACCAATTGCAGCAGTTTGTAACAAATCAAGTACCTTAATGGTAAATCGTTTTCCGGTAAAAAATAAGGTTGCGTTTTCTCACTTTTTCATTTTTGGTTTTCTTGAGAATGGAAGAATTTTCTTCTCTAGGAAAGAGTTAAGAAATTGGAAAACCTGTTTAAACGGTGTTACATTTTTCATTTTCTAGTGAAGAGAAAGGTAGATAAGAGTAAATTAGACTTTTCAAAATTTTAGTTAAAGTTTGAGAAATGATATTTCATTATTAGGATTTGCCATACAATGTCTATTGGGCAATGGTTAAAGTACGTTAAGTAACATATCTTTTCATATTTAAAGTATTTATGTATTTAATGGACTATAAATGAACATACAAATTATATTAAATATATGTGATTTTTTAATTTAATAAAGTCTAAGTTTTCTTTTATATTTATCTTAACCATTGCCCGGTGGGCATCATATAACAAATCCCTTCATTATTTTAGAAAAAAATACTCAAAAGTTTGTAACTAAGCAGGTTTTCTATGAAAACTTTTCAGAAAAAATAGGGTATTTCTCGCCAACTAAACAAACCGTAAGTACCTTAATACCAAATAACTTGAGGACTAAATTAGCAAGGAGTGAAGTGAACAATGGCTCTAAAGATTCCTTCTTGCGTTGCATCATAGCATGGGCTTTCCGGACATAATCTAACGGGTCTCTTTCGTGTTTCATGTGGAGAGGAAATAGTACATAACCCATCTTGTTTCCCCATGTTCCATCCTTAGTCGTTGTATTAGTGAAAGTCTGATACGTGATTATTAAACAAAAAGACGATTAAACAAGTAATAAAATTCTTTCCTCATAGAATAGTAGGGAGGATTTACACTCACATCGACCATTGTAGATGCTCGCAAATTAAAGAAAAATGCTGCACGAAGACGTATGTTCTCTGGAACAATATTATGATTTTCTAATCCGTCTGTCATGNGGCAAAATATACATATTATTGCTCCGAGGATGATTCTTTGGGTGAAGCTCCTCTCGTATACCCATTTTTTTTAAGTCTAGACGAGCATTTAGATTATCTTTTGATTTTCCCACTTGTCCAAGCAACGTCCCCATGATGTTGTCACAAACATTTTTTTCAATGTGCATCACATCCAAATTGTGTCGCAACAGCAAGTTTTTCCAGTAAGGCAACTTAAAGAAAATGCTCTTTTTTTTCCAAGGACCCGTTTCAACACTTTCGACAAGAAAATCAACACCGTGTAATTGATCTAGAACAGCATCTCCGGACAGAGGGATGGGAGGATATCCTAACTCTACATGTCCATCGAATGACCGAGTATCTCTACGAGAGTGATGATCTGCTTGAAGCCATTTTCTATGACCCATGTAACACCACTTTCTACCATGATCTAGCCATTTCGAAGTTTTATCGAATGCACATAAAGGACATGCATATTCTCCCTTGGTGCTCCACCCAGACAGATTGGCATATCCCGGAAAATCAGAAATAGTAGAAAGAAGAGCAGCTTTCATGCAAAAGTTCTCATTTACAGAGGAGTCAAAAGTCTCAATTCCAGTATCCCACAAGTCTTTCAATTCATTTATTAACGGTTGCATGTAAACATCTATTTTATTCCCGGGACCTTTAGGTCCAGGAATAATTAAAGAAAGAATGAAGTTGGGCTGTTTCATGATGTACCATGGGGGCAGGTTATATGGAATGACGAAAACAGGCCAGATACTATAGGATACACTCATCGTTCTGTATGGATTGAAACCATCACTTGCTAAACCCAAACGAACATTTCGGGGATCACTAGCAAATCCCGGATATCTCTCGTCAAAGTGTTTCCATGCAAGTGCATCAGCCGGATGTCGCAGCTTGCCATCTCTTACACGTTCCATATGATGCCATTTCATAAGAGTCGCTGTTTTTGAAGACATGAACAGTCTTTGTAGCCTGGGTTTCAAGGGAAACCATCGTAAAATGTTCATTGCCTTATTCTTTTTTGGAGTTACCACATCTTCTGAATTATCATCCTCATTATCCTTGGTGGGAATGGGTTTCCATCTCGAAGCTCCACATACAGAACAACTTTGGTCTTTCTCCGTGTCCTTCCAAAACAACATGCAACCATTAATACATGCGTGAATTTTTTCATACCCTAATCCTAACTTGGCCATGATTTTTTTGACCTGATAGTTTTTTTTGGGTAATATGTTTCCTTCAGGTAGCAAATCGTGAAGGAACTCCAACAACATGGAAAACGATTTGTTGCTCCAACCATTAAGGCATTTTATATGATACAAATGTACCAAACAAGAGAGCTTATTGTGCTTAGCATCTGGATACACCTTTTGCTCCACATCTTTCAGCAAGTCGTCAAACTTTCTTTTATCATCATTATTCTTTTTCTGTTGCTCATTCAAAACAGGGTCGACATTAATTTCCGGTATTGGTGGCATATCCAAATTATCTGCGAGTTCCCTTTCACCTATATCCTGATTGCTTCCTTCCATTGAAAATCTAGGAAAAAGGTCATGCAATAACCCATGCATTTCATTTTGATAATTTCCTTCTACCCCATTTGCCTTTATACTCGAAGATGACCCCTTCCGACTTTCCCCATGATCTGTCCATTCTGAGTATCCTTTTCGGAAACCTGAACATATGAGGTGATTGGACACTTCGGCTCTATTTTTGAGAAATCTGTTGTGACAAGCAATGCATGGACACAATATCATTCCATGTCGAGCTGATTTCAGAAAAGCGAAGTCCAAAAATGATTCCACGCCATTTACATATGTTAAACTAGCTCTTGGTGCAAGATACATCCAAGATCTATCCATAGTGATAACTATAACAGTAAAAAGAAAGAACGCCAATCAATAAAGTAAAACTAAACACTTATTAAGCTAGTGAATTAATAGCACAATATAACATTTATTCTTACATAAATACGAACTCAATGGCACTAGTAAACAACTGGCAAACCATAACCTAAGTACTAAAATGATGGGAAAACCTTAGTGGCTGAATTTGAATAAAGGTGATGGCTACATTTCCAAATCAGGCTTTAGTCGGTTTAGTTGATCCGGTTAGTATCGGATGTGTGCAGAGTTAGAAGCTTTGGGTAGATGTAGGTTGACCTACAGATTTCTACAACGGGTAAACACTTTATGGCAGCTAGAATTTGAATAACGTAAACCAATCACCAATCAAGCTTCAAGCATTAAGTCCATCTAAATCCTATGAAAGTGAACACGCAATGTTATGGTCTTTTGTAAAGAGTTAACTTGAGCTAGATCATCAAGTGATTTCCTAGTGGTTAATTGTCAAAGCAGATACGATTGAGCAGAAGCAGAAGGATTTCACAACTGTATGAATATGCAAAAACGGAAACTAAATCCATCAAACATGAGGGTGTTTGGGGTTGCGTTTTGGAGATTATCTGATTATTGTGTTTGCAAAATGTAAATAATCAGAAAATAGTGTTTGGTACACCATTTGAAAAGATTGTTCATCCGCACACAGTTTTGCAAACACAATACCAAACATCCTTACATTTCATGATGATAGAAAAGGTACATTCTAGTATAGGAATGCTTACAGATCCCGCATTTTACTGAAAAAAGAGGTATCATACTATCCTACACCAGCATAAGGCTTTTTCTTATCCTTACATTTCACATTCTCTACACCAACAAAGATGTATAGGTCTTATTAAACAAGAGAGCGCACGTTCAACTCTCTCAAAATGAAATCTATTCCAAACATGCACGACATGATTCCTTACTTCCTAACTTCGCCAACCGGATCAACTAACCGGATACTAACCGGATCAACTAAACTCTAAGAACCCGTTCCACATAATTCTGAAGTAATGGGATACTAATATACCCTTTCACCATGTTTAACTCTAAGAACCCGTTCCACATAAGTGTAATTGTGGGTATGGACCTGCATTTTTAACTCTAGTTTCTGGAACGTAATTGTGTAATGATAATGTGTGTGAGTATATGGAAATGTCTTTGGTCCATAGTCCGTAGATAACCATTAACTCTAACTTAAGCAATTCTCTGAAGACTAGTGTGTTGTCATTGGCAAAGGTAGGCAAAAGCCTACGAGTCATGTCCTAGTTAAACTAGGTTAAGTCTTGAAACTGGTTACCAAAACTACTATGATTGAGTCATCAAGCAAAGTAAAGTTGCCCCTACATAGAGTCGCAATTAGTTAAAACATATATTTCATTCAAGCATTTCATCAAACACTTGATTGCATACACAAACAGAACACATATTTCATTCAAACATTTCATCAAACACTTGGATTGCATACACAAACAGAACACGTATTTCATTCAAACACTTGTAAATCATATAATAGCATTTTGGGAGCAAACGGGACTAAAGCGGATAATCAGGTTTAAAGAGACTAGAAATGGAATAATAAGATTACCTCAAAAGAAATGGAACCAATCACAACTTCCGGTGACGGTGATGGTGGCCGGAGGTGAAGGTGTTGATGGCCGGAGGTGAAGGTGTTGATGGCCGGAGTTGCTGTCGGAGAGATAGAGAGGGGGAGATAAGGTGTTAATGTGCTCACATGGTTTTATGGAACCCTTTTGTTATAACATCTAAAATGATGGTTTATTGACCTTTTGTTTGACTTTTTTAATTAGAAGAGGGAAATACTAAAATGATGGTTTTATTGACATTTTCACTCTTCAGTCACAAAAGGTATCAGTCACTAAATGGCATTTATTTTGTAGTGTATTAATTTATTTCAGTTGATACAGAAGGTTTGACTCAATATTTGATATCAAGTATATACATTAGCATTACGTTAAGTGAAACACAATGCATATAGGGTGGCAAAAAGCAAAGTGAAGTGACCTACAACGCTTAGCGAGGCAAGAAACAAAGCAAAGCAAAGTGAGCTCAATCTGTATCAACCCAGGAAGAGAATTAAAATGAGCCACAATGGGTAGTGGTCCAACAAAGCAAGAAGAAAAGCAAAGCATTACGAGCCAAGAAGCTAAGTGATCCACAACGCATAGCGAGAGAAGATATGAAACGAAGCAATTACCCACATTGCGTAGCTTGCCAAGAAGTGTAGTGAAGTGAAGAATAGCGAGCCAAGAAACGGCACAAACATGTAAATATGTTTGTCTGTTACGGAATGCATTAAAATTGACACAAAACATGTAAATGCATATCACTTTGTATCTTTTCCAACTAAAGTAACCATTTTGTGTATCAAATTGTCGTCAACTATGAACTTTTATACATTAAAATATGAGATCGACATAAAATGTCGTCGTAGAACATCTCGCCACGCAATGCGGGTGCTCGGCTAGTATTAAATAAATTAACAATTGTAAGAAAAAAATATTTATTTTTCATAATATACCTTACGTACAAGATACAACAAATTATCGTATTATTATATATTTTAATAACTCTCAACATGGTCAATCATAGACTAGTTGTATTCGACTTCACAAGAACACAAATAATACAAATGTTACTTTTTACACACTAGTTCGTGGAGCTAGTGTTCCCCAGCTAAAACAGAAGACTTCATTAGGTGGAGGGAATATTCAAGATCATCACACAACTTTTCTGGGTTAGGCATAGTTTCTTCGTCAGCCGATACCATAAATGTTACCTTGTCATTATAGCTTACAACGTTAACCTGTGAGGCCTGTATACAAAAAAAGTAATCGTCAACTTTAAGCTTCGCCAAAATTAATACTCATACAAACTAGCGTGTTATGTTCAAAAAGTTAACTTATAAGCAACTAAAGTTGGTCACTACAGTTGTAAGCATGTGTTCAGTACGATATAAAGCATTAAACCAACTAATTATTAAGCATCAAACGAATTATCCTCACCATGGGATGACCATAGCCACTCGGAGCAAAGTATGCAACCTCATCTCCCAAAAATGAGATTTCTTCTTGTGGCCCGGGCACATTGGAATAGGCAAGTGTTGTATTGGAATAAACTCTATGGTTCAGTTTTCCTGTTATCTGTTTGCAATCTTTGATCATTTTTTATCAATGGAAAAATCTAATGAAAACATGAATAATTTATCACCAATTTCAGCAGTTTGTAACAAATCAAGTACCTTAATGGTAAATCGCTTTCCGGTAAAAAATAAGATTGCGTTTTCTCACTTTTTCATTTTTGGTTTTCTTGAGAATGGAAGAATTTTCTTCTCTAGGAAAGAGTTAAGAAATTGGAAAACCTGTTTAAACAGTGTTACATTTTTCATTTTCTAATGAAGAGAAAGGTAGATAAGAGTAAATTAGACTTTTCAAATTTTTTTGAGAAATGATATTTCATTATTAGGATTTGCCATACAATGTCTATTGGGCAATGGTTAAAGCACGTTAAGTAACATATCTTTTCATATTTAAAGTATTTATGTATTTAATGGACTATAAATGAACATACAAATTATATTAAATATATGTGATTTTTTAATTTAATAAAGTCTAAGTTTTCTTTTATATTTATCTTAACCATTGCCCGGTGGGTATTGTATAACAAATTCCTTCATTATTTTAGAAAAAATACTCAAAAGTTTGTAACTAAACGGGTTTTCTATGAAAAAATTTCAGAAAAAATAGGGTATTTTCTCGCCAACTAAACAAACCGTAAGTACCTTAATACCAAATAACTTGAGGACTAAATTAGCAAGGAGTGAAGTGAACAATGGCTCTAAAGATTCCTTCTTGCGTTGCATCATAGCATGGGCTTTCCGCACATAATCTAACGGGTCTCTTTCGTGTTTCATGTGGAGAGGAAATAGTACATAACCCATCTTGTTTCCCCATGTTCCATCCTTAGTCGTTGTATTAGTGAAAGTCTGATACGTGATTATTAAACAAAAAGACGATTAAACAAGTAATAAAATTCTTTCCTCATAGAATAGTAGGGAGGATTTACACTCACATCGACCATTGTAGATGCTCGCAAATTAAAGAAAAATGCTGCACGAAGACGTATGTTCTCTGGAACAATATTATGATTTTCTAATCCGTCTGTCATGTTCATTTACACATACAAAAACAGAGAGAGATAAGAGGACGCACGAGAAAGGAGAGAGATAGGCACAAGCCTATAGAACATATAGCCTTTCAGGTAAAGTCGATCTAAATACGTAAACATACGAAAGCTCACCGTATGTTCGTCCTAAATAACGGTATAAGCTTGCTTGTATAACTCCAAGTACTACATCATTCACCTTCTACAAAAGCATTAAGAGGACAACATGCCATGCATGTACACATTAGAGAAGTTCTATTGCGCTATTTTATAATAAATGGTTGTTAATCACTCTTAATAATGTAAATGGATGCTAAGAAAATGCTGTGATAAACAAATTTGCTGCCTTATATTAAAGACAAGACAAAATCAAAGGAAAAGATAAAATAAAATCCGTACCACATTCATAGCTGTCTTCACCAACTTTATATCTTCAATGCTGACACTTCTAATGGCAAAGCGTCGACGCCTGTTCTCCATTCCTGGAGATCCTTTTAACGGTGTTTCTGTGTCTTTTAGAAACAATGCAGTGAACATGAACATCAAAATAGCGACAATAGTGTTCCAGAGGATAATATGTAATGATTTATTACTAGTAATTTTAGGATGATGACTTGACACATTATTCCCATGAAGTGTTGGCAACATGTCCGAATCTGAGGCCTTGCGACTACAAACAAGCAAGAGATTCATCAAAGACAAGCCATCACCAAGTGAGTGATGAAATCGGAAGATGCATGTGCCTTGTGCATTGGAGGTCTTTGTGTTGAGAATGTGTACGTCCCATAAGGGTTTAGAGTTCTCAACAGGAAATGTACTGAGGTTTGACATGTAATCTAGAATGAACTTGTCTGGTGACTCCATATTTGGATCAAGTTTTGGCACAATAACATGGTTATCTATGTTGAAATTAGTTGGAACCCACATCATGCTTCCATTTTCTTCGTCCAAAACCTGTCACAAACAATTATAAACATTGAAAACTTATAGTGACAACAAACAAGACAGCATTAAAAAAATATATATTAGTAAATAGTTTGAGCAAGTCAAATTACTTTGAAAGTGCCATGCTGTAGGTTTATTGTTCTTCTTGTCAAGATAAGTATATAGTTTAATTATCTAGAGCCCAATCGATGGATTTAATTGATAAACATAGTGTACCTGCAAACTAGTGAGCCGCTTATTTTTCACAAAGACACTAGCCAATCTCTCTTTGAAAACATCTGGACTGATGGAGGTTTTTGTACCAAAGATAGCCATGACATAGAGATTACAGCCAGGCTCATGAAACAATCTAGCCAAAGGACTCACTGGTTGCACATTCTCTCCCTCCATAAAACCCTCAAAACTAGCTTTATCTTTGATAACCCTAAGAGGGTTCAAATTTGGTTTTTTAACCATGGCCTTTGAATATAGAAAAAAAAAAGATAGTTGCTAAAAATTAATTGTTCTACAACGTATGGTTTTTAGTACTAATATGGCTATTTGCATCTTTATATAGAGAAATAGATGGTCCTAACCGGGAGATAAATTGATGGAGTGCATCCTCTTTTTGAAAAATAACAACTAGCTAGCATAAAATTTTAATGTCAAGTTGTAATGAAATTTTATTAGTTTAGTTGGAATGAAATATTTCATCCGTGGTATGATATTCGAACTTTTCGTGATTAATATACAGTAGGATGAAGGAACAAAATGAATAGTTGTCACTTCAAGAAAAAATAACCAATTATACTTTTTTTTTTTTTTTTTTTTTTTTTTTTTTTTTTTTTTTTATTTTTTATTTTTTATTTTATTTTATTTTATTTTATTTATTTTTTTTTGAATTTTACACAAAAAACATACACCGTATCAATCAAATACTTTAATATCAAATCTAACTAGTTATAATGGCCATGCACGCACGGGGTTTTTTTTATAAATTTTTTAATAATTTATTATTGTTAATTTTGGGTTTTAATTGTTTTTTACACGAAACTTTATAAACCAAGTTATACGATCAAGATAGCTAGAGTATGTGTAGTTTGAATTCCCGTAAACTTACGATTTTTTTTTAATATTCTTGAATAATGTTTTTTTATATATTAAAAATCCAAATTGTTGATTTTTCTTCACTTGGACATGAATAATCTTAATGCCACCTCACTTGAATAATGCATTTATTATTTTAAACATATAATATAATAAAGTATTAAAACAGATGAATAGTTATCAGAATTCTTAATATCACTTTTAAGGAGTATTTGATGAATTAGTGATTAAAAGTTGAAGGGTTAATACCGCTAAAAAGACTAAAAGGTTGTTTAGTAATGGAAAAATCGGTTGTTTTTTAGAGAGATTTTCCTTTAAAACCTAAGGAGAGAGAGAAAAAAAAATAAAATAAAAAAAAAATAAAACGTTCAAACTAATGAAACTTTTCCATTACTAAACGCAATAAAGTTTTCAAAAACTTGTCCCAATCTTTTTACCACCGATAGATCCAATATGTGAATATTTAATAACATAGTTATCCATCTTTGGTTTTCTATATTTTCAAGACAGCACCTATTTTTTTGATTTTCATTCCAAAATTTAAAGTTTTTGCACTTTCCTTATTATTATTATTGATTAAAAAGAACTTGCATCATTTTTATAGTTGTATTTGTGAATATCAACATTTAGGGTTTCGTGTATTTTTATGTTGGGGTTTTTGATTTAGCCACTA
>LBNU01010634.1:154943-168301 GCA_014162995.1 Artemisia annua
TTTGGATTTATATGCTAGCTACTTACCTAGCATAGGATCTTGAAGTTGATTAGAAAGGTTTAATTAGAATGATTGTTAATGTTGTTGTATGAAAAATTAGTCCCTGTGTTATATTGAAATCGCAAGCGCGGTTTTTAGCTTTTGAAAGCGCAGGTGTTGTCCTTGTAGGAAAGTGTGTGGGGAGATTGTTTCTGCCTCAAAATGAAATCGTCAAATCTCACTAAATGCGTTTTCGTCTTTGGGCCGGGGGTTATTTCAAATGCATTTTCTTGGAAGTTGATGTTAGGCAATTACAGATTTTTCTTATTTAGTTTCAATTAACTGCATGTTCTCTTGGTTTTGTATAGAGCAGTTGAAAACACAACCCACATGGTGCTTAAGCATATGCAACCTGCCTTTAGTACACATATTTAATTGACTTGTTGTAAGGCTGTGATTCACATACGCACATGTGATATTAGGCTGTGACAAACTTCACTAAAACTGGTGTGGTATTCAATGGTGGCATATTGGTCTTTGTATTCAGTTATTGCATTCTTTACGGAAGGAAATAAACGTTGTGCACGCACGTGATTTTTTCTAAAATTTTCAATAACGTATTTTTATTTATTATAAAAGAAATAGTTAACTTTTTGTTTTTTGTTTTAATTATGAGTTTTAATTTTAGTTTATAACTATGTTTGATGTATGTGGTAAAAGTTCATATATAGTTTTTGCATAGAGATGGTATTCTTTATATGCAAATGTTAGTTACCGCAAGTTTTGTTTGTATATCGATTGTTTAGATCAATTCATAGTTTAAATTTATGCTTGAATATTAATCGTTATTTTAACATGCAACTATTGTTAGTTCAGTTATTATAACATTTTATAAATTAGAAAAAAATAGATAATAAAGAACACCAATATAAAATGTTTGTAAATTTATCGTCTTTTGAAATTTAAATGAAAATTCACAACCTAATAACGCATTCTCTTTATAATTTTATATTTTATAATAATTATGTTTGACTATATGTTCAATGCATTTGATTATAAATCCATACTCATACTTTTTATTTTATGTTTTGTTACAATTGGAAAGTGCATTCTTATTTTAAATCAAAAAGATATATTTACATTTTTTTTATTGAGATAACACAATTTATAACGAATACTTTTTTTTTTCTATTATAACTAATATATTTTTTATTTTGGCACTAATTGTTGCTTTGGATATGTTGTCTTTCAATATTTATTATGTAAAAAAAGCAAAATTGGAACAATAGTTTTTTGTTTTATTTTGTGTTAGATCCAAACACCTTCGGGTCATCTTAAAGTTCCAAAAGTTTGATATTAGTGTTTTTCTTTATCTTTAAAGTCTAACTTTTGTAAATGAAAGTATTATTACCCGGTATAACCATGTTGGTATCTACAATACCATCTTTTTATAGTACATAATAACATTAGTCCTACCGACATTCAGGTTAAATCGATCAAAAATAATCATAGGTAGAATAATTTTAATAAGCTATAAATGCATGCATAATAGAACATAAGGATAGACATGCTATCAAATTATAACATAATAAAGGAAGTACCAAATGATATTAAGCTTAACAAATGGTTAAAAACGGAACTGTATACATCCTTACGATTTAACAATTGGTGTCGTTGCCAATGTTGCAATCACATCCAATGCTAGCATTGTCTTCCTGAGACGGCCTTGGCACTTCGGCAATGGTGTCAGGAGTGCAAGTGTCACCATTAAACCTCCAACTTGTTGCATTCATTGCGGAAAGAATGTTTCTAACAGCCTCCACTAAATAAAGTCAACATAAAAATATCAAAATATTTTCTAACCAAAGTGAATAAGAAAGATAGCATATGGTTAGTATTTTGCCTTGTGGCATAATTGATTCAACAACTTGTGTCTACATTTTTGGTTTTGCAGGAATCTCTGTGATCAGATCTTTCTCCAACATCAACTATAACACACAAAATCACAACATCAAAAAATAGCCCGAAATTACATAAATATCTTTTCACTATCGAAATTTCAACTTGCAATAATGGAAATTTCAACTTGCAATGTACCCAAAACCCTTTTTCATTTTCCTTATACACACAACTTTTTATTTGGACGAATTTGATAGTGTTTAGCCGTCTGTTTGGGTCTACGATTATTGGGGTTAATAGTTTATATCAACACAAATATCTTTTCACTATCGAACCGAATTGACCCATGTTCATGTAACTGGAGCCATCATTGGTTTTAAGTATGCAGCTGTGACTGGCTTTTTTGGTCTACTGTGAAGATCTTTTATTTGTTCCTTAACTGGACAGTTTTCAGCATGTTTCTCTCTTAGACCTTGAGTTTTTTATAATTTGTAAAACTGAATCACATTTTTGTGGTTATTTAGTCTATCTAGTTTCGGCATGTATAAGAAATCAATCTCAAAAAAAAACTCAAGGTCTAAGAGAGAAACATGCTGAAAACTGTCCAGTTAAGGTACAAATAAAAGATCTTCGGCAAGAAATGAGGGAGGGAATTACTATAATGTCTGAACAATTGGATCCTATGTTGCAAATAACTAATTGACAATAGTGATGGATTCAACGGTAATTTTTTTCTAAAGAAAACCTACACAAAAACAATGTGCAAGCTTCTCCCTTCCCCTCTGCAGAAACTGCTGCGATTATGAACTCGGAGGTAAGAACCATAAATCTATAATGGTGTCCCTAGGTTAGTCAATTCCTCTAATAGTTTCAGTGATTACATTTTATCTTTAGCCTATTTAAGTATCTATGATGCATACTAAAAATATCATACTGACAAACTTGAATTACTTAAACTAACACACAGAAGCAAAATGTGATTTAACGGGTTAACTTTGCACGGGTTGGGTCAAGTCATGTTGACTCTAAACACTTTCCACGATTTTATATTTCTACACAGATAGTTTGTGAGTAAAGTATGATTACAACTAATATTATTTTAGAGCAAACCTTATTTTCTTTCTATATGAGTATAACGAACTAACAAAATCCTTACCTCATGTGCCCACCAAATCCAGAGGCTTTTATTGCATTAGTCTTTAGCGCACCTCGAAGCCAGTTCACTGCAAGAGTAGCAAATCCTTCTTGTTCAATGACTTTTTACTTTAACCAACAGGGCACCCTCCGTTAATAGCATTTTCCAAGACGGTAAAGAACTCTCCTCCATCAGTGACCTTTTTGACAACCAGAACCAGCTGCACCATGAAACATTAAATCAATATTCACTAATACAGATATATGTAACGGATTAATATTAAGGATGATGTATATGATATAGTTACCTTGAAATATTCTAACTCAAAGGGGACTTACTCATTGTCAAATTCCAAGATAATAGCTACTAATGCAACTCACTATAGGGTTCTTTCCTACAACACACTACCGCCACATTAGCTAATAGCTACTAATGCAACACACTGCCGCCACATTAGCTAATAGCTACTAATGCAACACACTACTAACTCACAAGTAAACTATATATCATTTTATTGACTACACACCTTGAATAACAGTCAAAATCTTGCTTTTTATTTACATAATCGGTAGACATCCAACAATGTTTACTAAAAAAAATCACAAGGTCAATGGTTTCATGATTAGCATACTCACTCTGATGGGGCATTTTTTGTGGAAAAAAGGAAGCCATACAAAATGCAATAATGTATGACAAAAAGTGCCAAACAAAATGAAATAAAAGAAAAAAGAATTACCATTTTGACCCATTACCCAACACGCCCACTCCTCCCAAAGTTTGATGAATGCGTAAATGGATGGATGTGTATGTTTTTTCTTCAAATAGAAGTCATTGTCTACAAATTCAGGATGCTCTGTGCAGAAGGCCTGAAATGTAACACCAGTATAATTATACCAGCAAGAAATTGAATGGTTTCATTTATATATAACGAAATGCCATCACCATTAAGTCATTAACAAAGAAAAATGCTAAATTGGCCAATAATCAAGTATTAAATGCAATTATTGTGAATATGTCAGACATTAAATAATCAAAATCACGAAATGAACTTCAACCGCAAAAATTTATTTCTAAATCTACTAAATGGACAAAGCAACAATTCATATTCATGCCATGAAACACAGACAACAAAATTAGAAATAGTCTCACAGCTAATGCACATATCTAATTATAAGGCTGTTTTGCAAACACCATCAAAATAAACTTGGGTGACAACCGCCCATTTAGAGTATTACAAATGCATTCTCGGCTGTGCCATCTGAAAGTTGTAGTGATCTTACAACCAAATGCGGGAAAAAAAGATACTCTCACAGCATATAAAATATCACCTCTAAAACTGACGACCAGAACAATTATGATAGCCAAGGACCTATGGCATATCTATCATTCTATCAAGGTTGATGACAACATCCTTATGAAGCATACTTTTCAGTTACATAATTAAATACGCAGGCAAGAAAGAAAACAAAAATACTTGCAAGAAGTCGTATAGGTCATCACTCACACCTTGTTTGTCATGGCGAATATCTCTTATCAGAGCTATAACCAAAGCCGGTCCCAGTAGGTTGGTCAACATATATTAAGTTTGACACCTGCGTTTGCACAAAAACATTAAATGTATTGTTAGTCATATAATACAAAAACATGTACATTAGAAAACAAACATTAAATTCAAGTCTGATGTCACTTGAAAAATTCACAATCACCCGACATCCACGAAACAATTTACGGATTTGTTTCAGACCACTTGAAAATAAATCAAATAAATTCATTGTGGTTATAAATTAAAAACTAAAAGTATTCGTTATAACTACTCGCAATCTTCATCAAATTACTATGAAAATAAAAGGCTAATAGATTGTATCTTCACTCAATTATAAAGAAAACTCAATAATCTGACATGTCATCACAATTTCTTGCACTATGTAGATAAACATATTTATAAAAAAATGATATCAAATTGTATTTGAAGGTAATAGTGGTATCCGATAAGTTGGCCAAAAGAGTTCTTATGAAGTCATTCAAATAACCTTTGTAATTTTTGTTAACGGGCGCGACATATAGATTTACCTATCTATAAGAAACTTTCTTCTCTTGAAATTGCCTTATAATCACATCTTGGCCGGATAAAGAATCTTCCAAACACCCATAATGCAAAAAGTACTAAACTTTACGCTAGTTCTTAGCAATTCCACATTGATATCAAAAATAGCGTGGCAATACATATTCAATTAAGAAACATAAAGATGAAAATTGCATACAACACTTGCCATCAAATTGATTCAAAACATCGATTCCTGAGAGTCTGAGGATACATAACATACAAATCATCGTGTATTCATTGCATCCATCAACACAATTAAATCGAATTAGATCAAATAACCTGGGCATCTCTTGTAATTTTATCCATCAAAACATATTAAGCCCTCACAAATTGTAACAATCTGGATACAATAGCAATCGAGTTTAATAAATCCTTATTAATTACCTGGATATGAAAGAAGAACAATAGCAATCGAGTACCAAACCAAAATCAGATGATACCGGTGGGTTTCAAAGGAAAGAGTAGGCATTACTGTTACCATCTTCATCGATTCTTAGTCGGTTTCTTTGGCTTGGTGTAGGTTATGGGACAAAATCGTAAGACTAATGATATTGTTGATTTTCGAGTTCCACATTTTTTTATTTACAATTTTGGCCCAAAAGTATCAATTAATAAATTTTAAGGACCTGTGTATTTTGGTCTTTTTTCTACATCTGATTTATAAAAACGAATTTTTCTTTAAGATTAGCTAAATTAAGAAATATTTAGACTTTCTTTTAGTATTAAAATCTTTTAAAAAAGTAATAATTAGAAAAATATTACCAAATAAGGTATGATTTGATTAAAAAGTCCCCATTAGGGGTTTTGTTTTATTAGGAAAAAGATTCATAAATATATAATGAATCTAATTAATAAAAAAAAAACTGACGTAAATCATCACTAAAAGTTCTGAAAATTCAAATGGCTTCATAAGGAGGTTATATTCATGTTTAAGTGTTTCATTTGCGACTAAAATAAAAGTATTTTGTTAGTCGCTCCTCAGCATGTATTAAAAAACTCTACTCGTACACTTTAAAGATACAAACATGAACGAAACACGCCTTTGAGAGCAGCAATCCTCCTGATTAATGGACCCAAAATACCATAAAGTCCCTCGGGCATAAATTGTCCAACAATTACCACTCCATACTACTAAGAACAATCACATTGGTAACGTAATGTGAGGCGTTAAGGGCAAGTTAACGCGCGTTAACTTGCGTTACTCGATGTGTGCAGTGGCGTTAAGGGTGCGTTAACGCGAGGCGTTAACCCCTTAACGTCACGTTAAGGCTTATTTTGTAAAAAGAATTTTTTTTTGACACTTTTCACCCCTATGAACTTTTATATATTTTGAAATAAAGATATTGAAAATTACAAAACACCCCCTTATTTCTTAAACGGTATAGTAAAATAACGATACGATTCATTAAATTTCAAAGACAATACACGAAAGTTAAAACATACGAAACGTAAAATAACGATACAATTTATGGAAAACAAATACGAACGATATGAAACAAATAAACACGATACGGAAAATAGAAAGACACGATACGGAAATACTTAACATAAAACACCATTACTCAGCATCCCTGTCCCATGCCCAAGTGTTTCCCAGAGTGAACCACACATGTTGATATTTTATCCCTCCTCCATGGCGTTCACGATAAATTCGGTTTGCATTGCTGAGACGCGCAGGATCTTCACTTGTACGCAGCAACTCTTTGTAAATATCATTATACCTACGACATTCAAGGTTGACTCTATTCCATTGACCCATAATACTAGTTTTATTACGGTGTGCACCACTAGTCTGATCGTTGAACCTTTGTGCAAAGAAATTCCAAAAAGGTTCATTCACCGGGTCTCTATCTTCGTGAAGTCCAAGCCATATGTTAGCTAGTTTGTTTAATGCATGTTTAAATTTTAAGTATTAATATAAGTTATGTTTTATTAGTTATTAAATGAAATTTTAGTTAGTTGAGGGTTGAATTTGAAAATAGTTGAGTTAAAACTGAGTTATTGTTGTGGGTGTTTTTTTTCTGAGTTAAGGTTAATGTGTTAAAGCTGCGTGACATTGAGTTATAACTTAACTCAAGTTATTGATGTGCTTGCTCTAAGTAATTTTATATCCCGTGCATGCACAAAGTTTTAGGATAAATTTTTGTAATTGGTTTTCACAGATTGTGCATGAGCATGGTTAAAGAAAAACAAAAAGTCTTTTGATTAATGAAGTATTTTAAAATATAATGCAACTTGTAAAGTATTAATGAATTATAACATTTTTAACGATGCATAACAAAATTCAAGTAACAAAATAAGAAGTGCTCATATTGTTCATTCTTTTGAATCTTAAAATATTTTGATGATACATCTACTTCACAATCTTTATTAGTCTCTAATATCTACAACAAATTAATAAAGAAATTATTTAGTCGCGGCAAAAATATTTTTACATTAATAATTGTTTTAGGATTTATTGTACATGAGCATATGCTAAAATTAGGCTATTATAATTTATTAAAGTGAATTGATTTAGGTATACATTGATTGCGGCTAAGAAAAATATTTGTATATAAGCAACTACAAAATTAACATTCACTAATAAAAAGATGAAGAAGTTAAGGTCGACGACATCGACATCGCTTATGTCATGATCAGCTTCACGTAGTTGTTTTATTAATACATCAGCTTTCTTGATCTTCCTCATCATCTTATTTTAGTCGCCGTTAAAATATTGATATGAGAACTTTGTTCCTAGTCATAAAGACGTACGTTTTTTTATCAAACAAAAACAATAAAAGTTGTATCATAAAATACTAATATGACCATATGGGTTTAATCAAACAGGAACATGATACTTTTTTAGTTTCAGAACTCTCTGAATTTTATTATTATTATTATTATTATTATTATTATTATTATTATTATTATTATTATTTTGAATCATTACGCTGCTCGTCTAATGGAGGTATGCTTTTATTATTATTATTATTTATTTATTTTTAATTGACGATTCAAATCATCCTTCATCTCATCGTTGCTTTTGTTTGTTGGTAAAGTATTGGGGGCTAGGTTTAGAGCGGTTTGTGGGTTTGTGTAAGATATATTACTATCTCTGTCTTAAAATAAGTGTTCAATTTGATTTTTTGGAGTATTTTTTGTTCAATTTTGACCCTAAATACTTTTATTTGTGTTATATAATACTTGATGCAAAATATAAGAATGGATTGAGTTTTAAATGTAATTTCATTGTTATAATTTTCATCAAGTTATATAACACAAATAAAAATATGTAATGGTAAGTTGAACAAGAATGGATTCAACCGAACCAAAAAAACCAAACTCCTATAACTGAAAACCAAACCGAATAACCCGAATTATATAATTTTAATTATTTTTTCATTTAATTATATATATTTTTAGCACAAACTCTTTTTCAAGCTTAAATAATGTTATATTTATACTAATAAAGAGTTTTGGTAAAAAAATTTTTTTATATAAATACATGGAAAAACATATATTTATATGAATTCGGTTTTCGGTTTTCATTGCCAAAACCGTATCCAAACTAATAACCGAATATTTAGTTCGGTTCAGTTCGGTTTTGACCAATTCAGTTCAGTTATGAATTCGGTTCTGTTTTTTTCGGTTCGGTTCAGTTTCGGTTTTCGGTTATTGTGGATACTACCTGATCCGATTTGTATTCCAAATTCAATACAAATAACTATGCTATTGTACATTATAAAATTAGCTTCGTGGTCAAGTGTATCAATGAATATCCAAAACTTGAGCATTAAAGTTATCCAATAACCATATAATAAGCATCTTATGGAGGACTTAGATCAAATGAGAATAAACCTTAAAATGAGAAAGATGAGAAAAAACTATAAATACACATTAGAGATGCGTCGACTTGAATTAGATGCATCCCTAATCTTTTAGATGCACCCTAATATATTTACTAGCTAAAAATTAGATGCATATACATATATTAGATGCATTTCATCAAGTTAGACGAATCCTATGTATTTTTCGCCCTCTGCCAGTCAAATGTGTTGCTAGTACTACTTTATATCGTTTTCACTTCAAAATCACTTTCGAAACTAAGTGAGATGCATCTAAATGAATATAGATGCATCTAATTCAAGTCGATGCATCTCAAATATGTGGTTATAGTTATTTCTCATTTTTCTTATTTTAAATTTTCTTCTCATTGGATCCTTACCCTCTTACGGAGAGCATAAAAATAAGCTAATTTATTAAAGAGGTCATTAGCAAAAATAGCATTTTAGGTAAGCAATTGCAACAATAAAAGTGAGAACTTTGCCATATTAATTGTGTGATGGCTTGACAAAGGGTTTCGTAACCGCACTTGACTCAATAGATGGTGGGCCGGTAGCACAATGCTCATTAGACATTATTGATCCTTCTCTTCTGCTACTGATATATGTTACTAAGGGGGGTGGCAGTCATGATTCTATGCCTCCCCCATGATTCACCACTAACCAATAATATCTTGCCACCTCATTTCATGATTCAACCATGCATCACCATACTTTTTTAGTGGCAACCATGATTACATGTCTCAACTAATTTAGTTTTTTATTTTTTATATTCGTAATTATATTAAACAATTTAATAAAAACATTATATTTCATTACTAATTCAAAGAAAATTACATAATACTTAGAAAAAAAAGGAAATCTCTAATCATCGAGGTATGGTAAGTCTTGAGCAGCTACGTGCTCCGTAAGATCATATCGAAAATGGTGATGGATATCTTCGTCGAGTAACTCCGGTAGTACATTCGGGTCATAAACTGACGTGACCGGCTGATCCATTATATGAACCGGTGATATTGCCATCTGGTCGTCTTTTAAAATCATATTGTTCAATATAATACACGTATAAACGAGTTTTCGAATCTTTTCGACAGACATAGCCCGGAGAGGACGACTGAGAATAAACCATTTTCCCTTAAGACGACTAAAAGCTCGTTCGACATCCTTTCTTGCAGACTCTTGTTGCTTCTTGAATCTCTTTTCCTTCGGGTCAGTGGGATACAGATATGATTTAACAAACATTGAATACTTAGGATAGATTCCATCGGTAAGATAATATCCACGTTTGTAAAGCCGTCCAACCAAAAAAATGAACTATTTAGCGCCGTTCCATTTCGCTCCGTAAGATACAATGGAGACTGATTCAAAACATTGATATCGTTGTTTGAACCGGGAGGACCAAAAAACGAATGCCAAATCCACAAATAATTTGAAGCGACGGCTTCAAGCATAATAGTCGGGTATTGGTGATTTCCTCTCTTATATTGGCCTCTCAAATGTCTAGGACAATTTCACCAAACGAAACGTGTATAATCAATGCTACCAAGCATTCCAGGAATGTGATGTTTTTCTTCATGTGCCTCGAATAAGCGTGCAACGTCATGAGTTGTCGACCTACGTAAGAACTCTCGACTATATAATATAATTATCGCATCGCAAAAATTATCAAGGCATTCACCTACAAAATATTAAATAGTAAATAAAAAAAAACAAAAAAAAAAACGAAAACTTTTTTTTTAAAAAAAAACCGAATTAAATTAGTAAAAATGGCAATGTTAACCTAACGTTCTTCGTGCCTTAAATTAGTAAAAATGGCAATGTTAACCTAACGTTCTTCGTGCCATGTTTAAATAGTCATCAAATCTATCTGGAGGTTCACCCGTTGCGAGTTGCCGAATGGCCGATGTGCATTTTTGTAACACCGTGAAACTTTTCTTTCCCCTCACGTCTTGACCCGCTTGAAACCATTTGAAATTCGCTTCAATATCACCAAAAATTTTTAAAAACAAACTTTTATTCATACGAAAATGATCACGAAAAACATGTCCGTGAAACTTTGGTCGTTCGACGAAATAGTCATTCATTAGAGTTTGTAAAGCTCTTTCACGAAAATGGGTGACATACTCCCGGATTTCGGTAGTACTTACCGTGTCTTCAATGGAATCGTACGCGGCTAAAAAGGTTTCTAAGGTACTACCGGGTAAACATAGTTCGGAAGTGTTGGCGGGAATAATTAACTCGTCCTCGGATGAAGAAGAGGATGATGAAGACATGGTTAATAAAATGTGAATTGTTTGTGTGAAAATATGATAAATATTGTGTGAATTGTTTGTGTGAAAATATGGTAAATATTGTGTGAATTGTATGTGATTTATATAAGGGGAATTTTTTATTTTTATTTTATTTTATTTTATTTATTTATTTATTTATTTTGTAAAAGCCTCAAACGGTCACAACATTTAAGGAACCAACGGCTAGTTTTTGAAACTCCAACTCCATGATTTTTCGGTATACAATGCCGAGCAACTCCATGATTCATCCATGCCGCCCCTATAGCAACGGTGTTGCCGAGCGGTATGAGGCATGCCAACATTTAGCCACTGCCACCCCCTAAATGGTGTAAAAAAAAAAAAAAAAGTTGCTTTATGCTTCTTTTAATACAAAATAGTTATCTCCTATAGCTAATTTTATATGTTTCGACCATCTAAACCAATTGAGATAAATATACAATTGGATGACACGTTCATAATATTCTAGTAAAAGTGAGTTAAATGTAAATGCAACGTACCCATAATATAATCGTCAAACACAAGGTTTCACAAGATAACCTTCGGACTTAACTATATGAGGCTCAGGCTGTAAGAGCCCAAAGGCCTAACCGTATATGTCCAAATTCTAAAGCTAATAGCCTAATACAAATTTCGTTTTCTAATGACTATCTGCCTTATAGTTTTGATTCCCGGCCACTAAATCTACTTATCCATTGTTAATTCATATCTTTTCAAATGGTTGAAATTAAGGGGTTTTTTATCTAACAAATGTCATGTTATATTGTTGTCCCATTGAGAAGAAGAAATAGAAACATACATACAAGTGTACATGACATTAAGAAGAGATCGACTTAGAGAAGATTTTCGCTGTTAGCACCTTTGCACGTGTGTGTGTGAAATAATACTTAAAACGAAAACACTATATGCAACTTTTAGTTACTAAGGTTTTAAATCAGTAACTGAAATTTTTTGGCGGGGGAAATAGTTGTCAGCCAGAATGACCCTTTTTGATGGGTAACTCATAACTAGCAAAACTACAGTCTATCAGTATTCAAATGTACGTTCTCGATGTTACTATCATGTGTACATTACTTTTATTCTTTGAAACAGTGTCCTAAGTTCATAAAGTCTAAGTCCATTGCAGAGACTTGAACTGCGTAAAGGTTTCTATATAGGGATCCCTGATATTGAAAATTACAAAACACCCCCTTATTTCTTAAACGGTATAGTAAAATAACGATACGATTCATTAAATTTCAAAGACAATACACGAAAGTTAAAACATACAAAACGTAAAATAACGATACAATTTATGGAAAACAAATACGAACGATATGAAACAAATAAACACCCCCTTATTTCTTCACGTAGTTGTTTTATTAATACATCAGCTTTCTTGATCTTCCTCATCATCTTATTTTAGTCTCCGTTAAAATATTGATATGAGAACTTTGTTCCTAGTCATAAAGACGTACGTTTTTTTATCAAACAAAAACAATAAAAGTCATATCATAAAATACTAATATGACCATATGGGTTTAATCAAACACGAACATGATACTTTTTTAGTTTCAGAACTTTCTGAATTAGTATTATTATTATTATTATTATTATTATTATTATTATTATTATTTTTTGTATTAAAAACTTATAGGATTTACAAGAAATTAGTGGGAAGCTGAGAAACCAACTGGGCCCCCACACCTCTAGCAATAGCAAAACTAATCCTATTATTATTATTATTATTATTATTATTATTATTATTATTATTATTATTATTATTATTATTATTATTATTATTATTATTATTATTTTGAATCATTACGCTGCTCGTCTAATGGAGGTAGGGGTGAAAACGAGCCGAGCCGAGCCCGAGCCTGCCAGAGCTCGAGCTCGGCTCGTTTACATATATAAAGCTCGAGCTCGGGCTCGAGCTCGTTTCGAGCCTTATATATTGAGCTCGAGCTCGGCTCGTGAAAATTTTCACAAGCTCGAGCTCGGGCTCGGGCTCGACTAATTTATATAAAATTTTAAAGAAAACAAAGTTCAAATAGAGCTCGGCTCGTTAATTACATAAGGCTCGAGCTCGTTTACTAATTTTAAGCTCGTTTATACGTATAGACAATATATATACGTATATATTTCTA
>LBNU01010634.1:168723-185482 GCA_014162995.1 Artemisia annua
AGCTCGAGCTCGGCTCGTTTACATATATAAAGCTCGAGCTCGGGCTCGAGCTCGTTTCGAGCCTTATATATTGAGCTCGAGCTCGGCTCGTGAAAATTTTCACAAGCTCGAGCTCGGGCTCGGGCTCGACTAATTTATATAAAATTTTAAAGAAAACAAAGTTCAAATAGAGCTCGGCTCGTTAATTACATAAGGCTCGAGCTCGTTTACTAATTTTAAGCTCGTTTATACGTATAGACAATATATATACGTATATATTTCTAGGGCTCGTTTAGGCTCGCGAGCCTAATCGAGCTTTTTGTATAGAGCTCGGGCTCGAGCTCGATTATTAAATGAGCTAAAACTTAGGCTCGAGCTCGGGCTCGAGCTCGTTTAGGCTCGGCTCATTCGAGCTTTTTACCGATCCGATCCCGAGCTTTTCACGAGCATCTCGGCTCGTTTCCACCCCTAAATGGAGGTATGCTTTTATTTTATTTTTTTTGATTGACGATTCAAATCATCCTTCATCTCATCGTTGCTTTTGTTTGTTGGTAAAGTATTGGGGGCTAGGTTTAGAGTGGTTTGTGGGTTTGTGTAAGATATATTACTATCCCTGTATTAAAATAAGTGTTTAATTTGATTTTTTTGGAGTCTTTTTTGTTCAACTTTGACCCTAAATACTTTTATTTGTGTTATATAATACTTGATGCAAAATATAAGAATGGATTGAATTTTAAATGTAATTTCATTGTTATAATTTTCATCAAGTTATATAACACAAATAAAAATATGTAAGGTTAAGTTGAACAAGAATGGATTCAACCGAACCAAAAAACCAAACTCCTATAACTGAAAACCAAATCGAATAACCCGAATTACATAATTTTAATTATTTTTTCATTTAATTATATATATTTTTAGCACAAACTCTTTTTTCAAGTTTAAATAATGTTATATTTATACTAATAAAGAGTTTCGGTAATTTTTTTTATATAAATACATGGAAAAATATATATTTATATGAATTCGGTTTTCGGTTTTCATTGCCAAACCGTATCCAAACTGATAACCGAATATTTAGTTCGGTTCAGTTCGGTTTTGACCAATTCAGTTCGGTTATAAATTCGGTTCTTTTTTTTTTCGGTTTGGTTCAGTTTCGGTTTTCGGTTATCGTGGATACTACCTGATCCGATTTGTATTCCAAATTATCTATATATAACATTCTCCAATGGAACAAACTCCAAAGCGGTATAAAATAATCGAAAACAAGTAAAATAGTATTACTAGCTGGAACTTATAAAATAATTAGATTTGTTGGGCTGCCTCATAACGTAGTATGCAAAGGCCCAGCTTTGGCCCAATTTTGGCTTAGCCCTCTTCTATCAGACTGCATTATGTATTATGTATTTCTGTAATGTAAATACTAGCACTATGTATGCAGTATGTAGTATGTGCAGTACGTAGAAATATTTGTAACATGGCAATGGCCGCAAAAGCAGGCACCCTTCATATCAATTTTCCCTAAGACAAGTATGTAAAAGCCTACAGTTTTTTGCCATGTAACGGCACCACGAATATATATATCAATGCTTCCATAACTGTTTACTTCATAGGAAAAAAAGTTGCAAACAACCCCGCCGCAACGCGGCGGGTTACCGCTCCTTGTTCAATACAAATAACTATGCTATTGTACATTATAATATTTAGCTTCGTGGTCAAGTGTATCAATGAATATCCAAAACTTGAGCATTAAAGTTATCCAATAACCATATAATAAGCATCTTATGGAGAGCATAAAAATAAGCTAATTTATCAAAGAGATCGTTAGCAAAAATAGCATTTTAGGTAAGCAATTGCAACAATAAAAGTGAGAACTTTGCCATATTAATTGTGTAATGGCTAGACAAAGGGTCTCGTAACCGCACTTGACTCAATAGATGGTGGGCCGGTAGCACAATGCTCATTAGACATTATTGATCCTTCTCTTCTGCTACTGATATATGTTACTAAGGGGGTGACAGTTAGGGGTGTTATCGGGTCGGGTTATCGGGGTTATCGGGTTTGTCGGGTCGGGTTTTAAGTTTTTTAAAAGTCACCCGCAACCCGACCCGATAAGTAATCGGGTTATCGGGTTCGGGTGGGATTCAAGTCTGGTTATATCGGGTCGGGTGATTCGGGTTATCGGGTGACCCGATTAAGTAACAGTGTTCAATTACAACTTGTATATTTGTTATAGAATAGAAGCCTAACAAAATACAAGTTATATTTTCACGTTTCAATGGTCTGACTAAAATATAACAGTGCTCTTGTTGTGTCAATTTGCTATATGTGTGCAGCTCTGCAAATGTGAATAAAACCAAAACATACAAATAATAGTTTCCATAAAACAAAATTTAAATAAACAAAGAATAAATCCAATTTGTTATTAAGAGCCAATATATAATTATATATAAATAATCAGCAACTAGACATCAAAACATATATTATTTGTTTGCTATTCGATTGGTCCTTGTAAATTACAAGTTGTAATTGGTGTATTATATTTGTTAGTGTGTATATAATGGAGGCCATGTTGCATGATGAGTGCTCAAACACTCATCATTTTTGGTCAATTCTGAAACGCAAAACATCTGAAAACACGCAAAATCACATCAAAATGATGAAAATATCCAAGGATCGTGTTTTACATGTCTCAAATGCAAAATGTTTAAAAACAAATGAAAAACGAACAAAGTTTGCATAATTGGCAGTTTCAGTCCCCCAACTTTCAAAATTTGGCAAAACTAGTCCCTGGAATTCAAAAACGTGGAATTTTATCATTCAAGGTCCTTGGAATATTTTAAATTATCAAAATAGGTCCTTGAATGCAAATTTGGAAAATTGGCAGTTTTGGTCCCTGAACTTTGGGAAAATTACAGAAATGGTCCTTGGGTATTTTTAAAGTGCAAAAATGGAATTTTGGTCCTTGTTCTATTGGAAGTTGGCAAGTTTGGTCCTCATGGTTACTTTGGAATTCGTGCAAATTCAGTCCCTACAGTTTGAACAAATTACATAATTGGTCCTTGTGATTACCACCAAACCAAACGGCCCTTTATTAAATCTACAAACCAAATCCAATCCAAGTCCAACCCAAAAACAAGCCAAAACCCAAATAAATCCCATCCCAATTCCCCTGGCCCAATTCTCCCAGCCCAAAACACAAATAATAAAAACAAGTTTAAAACCCCCCGTTTTATAACTGCCCCCCCCCCCCTCAGTCAAACCCTTTGACCCTTCTTCTTCCCCCTCCCACGTGAAAGATAAAGCTAGTACACCACCTCCATTCTTCCACCTCAGTTTCTCCTCACCTTGTCTCCCCAGCCTTAGCTACCCTCCAAGAAGCATTAATTGCCCCCAAAACTCTCCAAGCAACCAAGGAAAGTAGTTAAAGACTTTTGGCGCCAATTTATGATTCAAAGGCTGAGATTAAAGTGAGAGCATCCAAAGGCTGAGAATTGAAGTGGGAAAGAGACATAGGGTTTCACAAACCCTAGAAGTTCAATATAAAAAGAAAAAGATGGAAGAGAGGAGTGGCAGTTAGTGAATGTAGTTTTTAACTTATTTTAAAGATTATGTCAAATTTAATGTAATTTACTTTTCTAGTAAACATTTAGCTTGTAATCTGTTTTATCTAAGTTAATATCAAGTTCTATTTCATAAATTCAAGTTCTCTTTACTTTTCTCAGTTTCATTTTAAGAATTCTAGTTATAAGCTAAAATATGGTTTAAGCTCGTTACTTGTCACAAATGGTTTACAAGCTCACATAAGCTTTAAAATACCTAAGATAACATAAAAAAAAAAAGAAATAAAATCAGTAACAAGCCAACAGGTTTACCCTAGCATATGAGACAGGAAGCTTTTGGAAGTTGCCATTGTGGATATGGCAAGATGGACTTTACTAGCTTGTCATTTGACAAGCTAGAGCTTGTTGCAGCTTCAAGATACACTAGTTTAGCTAGTGGTTAAGGTTTCTCAGTCTTACTTTTAATTTTCAAGTTTTCAGTGTAAAAAAATGGCATAATTGGTAATTGCTAGTTATAGGTGTATTTGTTGCTTGTTTATGCTTTATATGATTTAATATAGCCTGTTAGTTGTGTTAGACTTCATGTTTCATAGTTATAAGCACATTTCATTACATTTTCAAGTTAACTGCCATAAGTAGCTTCATATTGATTCAAGGGTGTTTGTTGGTTATTTTGATGTTTCTGTGATTAACTAAGCTAATTGCATCATATTGTATCAATGTGGACCCATCTCATGGATTAAAGCAGTCTGACTCCTTGAAATTCATCAAATCTCAGTTTTAAAGGGGTGTTTGGATTATGTGATATGCCTGTGTTGTTGTTAGTTTTTGTTGCTGCCAATGGTTGAGATATGTTGTACTAGGCCTTGTTAGTCCATTTTAACCATAAAAGTAGTAGGTCATTGTAAAAAAGTCAAAATCTTGATCTTATGGTTCTAATGTGTTAACTGTCAACTCTTATGGATTCATGAACACTCAGTTTGTTGCATAAGTGTATTACACAGCTTAATCTAGGTTCATTATAACTCAGAACATCAAAATCAAGCATTAGGATTCAGTAGAATCTCATTTTAGTCAAAGTTGTGCAAATCTCACAAAGTCAAAATGCTCATGACTGATGAAATGGACAGATATTCAAAATCATGCACAGGGTTTAAAACAAATTGTAAGTAGTTAATTCTTGGTGATTTAGGTTCTCTGGTGGCTTGTTTAACTAGATCAAAAAGAAAAACCAGGTTTGGAATTCATTTGCTTAGGCAAAATTGACCTTGAAACCACCTGTTTGGCCATGTAGATGCCCTGCACCCAGCATGTTCTAGTTTTGACCTGTTTTTCTCTTTAAGATATCTTGCCATTTCTTGAGCCTTTAGTCTGATTCTTATTGCTTTTGTAAGCCCCTTAGGTTGTCTTGTTAGCTGAATTATTGGTTTTCCCTTAGTTGCTTATTTAATAGCTTATTGAGTTTTATTTGTTGCTTGTTTGGACCCAGTTCTGACTCAGTCAACTGAGCTTGTGATTTCCTGTTTCTTTGTGATCTTAGATTGTTCATTGTTTTTTTTAGCTTGTTAAGTGTTGTTGGGATTGTGCCTGCTTGTTCTTTGCATTTGGCTTGTGCTTAGGGGCCTACTTGGTTAATTGCTTATTTCCATTTAGCTCATTTGAACTCTAATCATTCACTGTTGGTATTTCCTTTTTGCATAAGCTAGTGATTTGTGAAATTTGAGCTTAGCTAACTGTTTTTAGGTCTTGGTAACTGGTGCATTGCCTTTAAGCCTATCAAGGTCTCTTGTGAGCTTTTGAGTATCTTGGCCTATACTAATTGATCATAGAATCAGTGTGCTTAAGCTCATTTTCCTAGCTTCCTTCCTTGTTCATTTGACAAGCTCAGTCTGAGCTTGTGGGCTTTTTGGAGAACCCACTGTGTGGACTCATTGATCCCAGGTTTAGTTAGGCCTTGAGCTTATTGTATAAGCTCAAATCAAGGCCTGCTTAAGCCCCAAGGCCTGTTTGAATCTGTAACCATTTGGGTTTGCTTATCCATCTATATTAGCTTACTCAGTTAGGTTTTCTTGTTGTTTTAGCCTAATTCAAGTCTCTCTAAGTAGTTTAAAGCTTATTTTCACTGTGTGGGTTCCTGTGTAGCTTATTGTGAGCTTAAATCCTCATTTTCAAGCTTAAAAGGCCACTGTTGAGCTTAGTAGCCCACAAACTGCTTAATTTTAAGTTTCAAAAGTTTTGTTTTTACAAAAGTTACTTGTTTTTAGTGTATAAACTAGTTTCAAAAAGAAAAATTCAAAAATCATCATTTTAATATTAGTGATAGCTTCTATTTAATAGGATTTATCTATTTTAATTTATTTTCTATTTTTTTTATTAAACACTTAGTAGTTTTCATATTTTTCCTAGGTTACTGGTATTAAATAGTGTTTGTGTAAAAATTTTTATAATTTTATCTTTTCATTTGGTAAATCTAGTAATTAAAAGTAGTTTAATTAGTTTTAATTGAAAAATCAAAAAGAAAATCAATTAGTGTTTAATTTTAACCTCTAGCTTCTTTTTATATTTTTTCTAGCTTTTATTAATCATTTAGTATTTTTAGAAAATAGTTTTTTAATTTTCACTGTTCATTTGCTATTATCCCTTATTAAATTAGATTAATTAGCTTTTAATTAGTAATTAAGCAAATTAAATCTAAAAGAGTTTATTTATAAAGTTTAGGAATTTTTTATAATTTTTTAGGACTTCTGTACTTGTTAAATAGTTTTAGAAAAAGTTTGGTAATTTTCTAAGTTAGTTTAGTATTTATTTTAATTTAAAATAGTTTAATTAGTAATTAGTAATTAATTAATATTAAATAATTAAAAAGTCTAAAAAAATATTTTTCTTTTTCTTAAAATTTTATTTTATCATTTATATTTTAAAAATATGTTTTTCATCATCTAGGTGTTTGTAGATTTCTATTTTCACTTTTATTTTCGTACGTAGACGTTTTTAATTAAACATAAACGTACATTTTTAGATTTGTAACGTTTCCAGATTTCTAGTAATCGTTTGTAGTGTTTGTTTATCATTTTCATTCATAATCTCGTAGTTTAATTTCAATCAATCTCTTTCCCTAATCATCGTTTCATAATCACTTGATCTCAAAACCGTTTTCGATACAATTCACTCCTCGTCGGGATTTAAACGACCCGGGGAATTCCTATACTCTCCTTGGTGCATTGAGCCTTTTATAGTTTGACTTTAGTTGACCAATTCTTTGGTTGACTTTTGTTAACTGTTTCTAGGCAAATCATTGCACAAGAAATACAACAGTAGTAAAAAAAATCAATAGTCCTTCCAAAATATATGTATCAAACGCAGCATTGCAAATGCAGATGGCGACTAACGCAGCATGCAGTTCTGCCCATTTCCGTTGCCTCTAATGCAGTACTATCAGGATTCACTTCTTTTACCAGCTTCTACTCATGATATCTTCAATCCAATGCCTACAGGCACTTCTCATGCATAGGAAATTGATACAGACTAGAGACATGATGAGACATTGGGCTCTAAAAAGTAATAATTAAAAAAGCAATAAATGATTGTCGGGTCTTATCGGGTTGACCCGATAACCCGATATTATTTATTTAACCCTAACCCGACCCGATAACACTATCGGGTTATCGGGTTCGGGTCAAAATAACCCGACTAGATTTTTTAACCTGATTAGACCCGACCCGATTAGTCTTATCGGGTTCGGGTCGGGTCAACCCGAACCTACTAACACCCCTAGTGACAGTCATGATTCGATACCTTCCCATGATTCACCACTAACCAATAATATCCTGCCACCTCATTCCATGATTCAACCATGCATCACCATACTTTTTTAGTGGCAACCATGATTCCATGCCTCAATTAATTTTATTCTTTGTGGGTTCTATATATATTGTTGCATTTCAAAAAAAAATTTATTTTTTATTTTTTATATTCATAATTATATTAAACAATTTAATAAAAACATTATATTCCATTAATAATTCAAAGAAAATTACATAATACTTAGAAAAAAAATCTCTAGTCATCGAGGTATGGTAAGTCTTGAGCCGCTACGTGCTCCGTAAGATCATATCGGAGACGGTGATGGATATCTTCGTCGAGTAACTCCAGTAGTACATTCGGGTCATAAACTGGTGCGACCGGCTGATCCATTATATGAACCGGTGATATTGCCCTCTGGTCGTCTTTTAAAATCATATTGTTCAATATATTACACATACAAACGAGTTTTCGAATCTTTTCGACAGACATAGCCCGGAGAGGACGACCGAGAATAAACCATTTTCCCTTAAGACGACCAAAAGCTCGTTCGATATCCTTTCTTGCAGACTCTTGTAGCTTCTTGAATCTCTTTTCCTTCGGGTCAGTGGGATACGGATATGCTTTAACAAACGTTGAATACTTAGGATATATTCCATCGGTAAGATAATATCCACGTTTGTAAAGCCGTCCACCCAAAAAAATGAACTGTTTAGCGCCGTTCCATTTCGCTCCGTAAGATACAATGGAGACTGATTCAAAACATTGATATCGTTGTTTGAACCAGGAGGACCAAAAAACGAATGCCAAATCCACAAATCATTTGAAGCGACGGCTTCAAGCATAATAGTCGGGTATTGTGATCACCTCTCTTATATTGGCCTCTCAAATGTCTAGGACAATTTCGCCAAACGAAATGTGTACAATCAATGCTACCAAGCATTCCAGGAATGTGATGTTTTTCTTCATGTGCCTCGAATAAGCGTGCAACGTCATGAGTTGTCGGCCAATGTAAGAACTCTCGACTATATAATATAATTATCGCATTGCAAAAATTATCAAGCATTCACTTACAAAATATTAAATAGTAAATAAAAAAAACAAAAAAAATAATGAAAACTTTTTTAAAAAAAACCGAATTAAATTAATAAAAATGACAATGTTAACCTGACGTTCTTCGTGCCATATTTAAATAGTCATCAAATCTATCTGGAGGTTCACCCGTTGCGAGTTGCCGAATGGCCGATGTGCATTTTTGTAACGCCGTGAAACTTTTCTTTCCCCTCACGTCTTGACCCGCTTGAAACCATTCGAAACGCTTCAATATCACCAACAATTTTTAAAAACAAGCTTTTATTCATACAAAAACGGTCATGGAAAACATGTTCGTGAAACTTTGGTCGTTCGACGAAATAGTCATTCATTAAAGTTTGTAAGGCTCTTTCACGAAAACGGGTGACATACTCCCGGATTTTGGTAGTGCTTGCCGTGTCTTCAATGGAATCTTACGCGGCTATAAAGGTTTCTAAGGTACTACCGGATAAACATAGTTCGGAAGAGTCGGCGGGAATAATTAACTCGTCCTCGGATGAAGAAGAGGAGGATGAAGACATGGTTAATAAAATGTGAATTGTTTGTCTGAAAATATGATAAATATTGTGTGAATTGTATGTGATTTATATAAGGAGAATTTGTTATTTTTATTTTATTTTATTTTATTTTTGTAAAAGCCTCAAATGGTCACAACATTTAAGGAACCAACGGCTAGTTTTTTAAACTCTAACTCCATGATTCTTCGGTATACAATGCCGAGCAACTCCATGATTCATCCATGCCGCCCCTATAGCAACGGTGTTGCCAAGCGGTATGGGGCATGCCGACATTTCATACCGAGCCACTGCCACCCCCTAAATGTTAAAAAAANAAAAAAAAACCGGCTTTGTGCTTCTTTTAATACAAATAGTTATCTCCTATAGCTAATTTTATATGTTTCGACCATCTAAAACAATTGAGATAAATATACAATTGGATGACACGTTCATAATATTCTAGTAAAAATGTAATGCAACGTACCCATAATATAATCATCAAACACAAGGTTTCACAAGATAACCTTCGGACTTAACTATATGAGGCTCAGGCTGTAAGCCCAAAGGCCTAACCGTATATGTCCAAATTCTAAAGCTAATAGCCTAATACAAATTTCGTTTTCTAATGACTATCTGCCTTAATCCTTGGACAAGGATTCTCTCAAGTTGTTAGTACAACTTGAGTCAAGTTAGGGCATTATTAGCCATTGGATTTGATCTAATGGCTCAAATAAAAAGAACTTCTTTTAATTTGAGCCATTGGATCGAATCCAATGGTTTATAATGGCTCAACTTGAGTCAAGTAACTTGAGAGGATCTCATCCCTTAATCCTTATAGTTTTTATTCCCGGCCACTAAATCTACTTTTCCATTGTTAATTCATATCTTTTCAAATGGTTGAAATTAAGGGGTTTTTTATCTAACAAATGTCATGTTATATTGTTGTCCCATTGAGAAGAAGAAATAGAAACATACATACAAGTGTACATGACATTAAGAAGAGATCGACTTAGAGAAGATTTTCGCTGTTAGCACCTTTGCACGTGTGTGTGTGAAATAATACTTAAAACGAAAACACTATATGCAACTTTTAGTTACTAAGGTTTTAAATCAGTAACTGAAATTTTTTGGCGGGGAAAATAGTTGTCAGCCAGAATGACCCTTTTTGATGGGTAACTCATAACTAGCAAAACTACAGTCTATCAGTATTCAAATGTACGTTCTCGATGTTACTATCATGTGTACATTACTTTTATTCTTTGAAACAGTGTCCTAAGTTCATAAAGTCTAAGTCCATTGCAGAGACTTGAACTGCGTAAAGGTTTCTATATAGGGATCCCGGCAGGACCCTCACAATGAGTTATCACTCATGAGATATCTCACTCTTTTGATGACAGTACTAAAGCTGTTAACTAAAGTGACCACCTTAAGGTTTAATTTTATGCACTCTTCCTAAATAGAAACTCAAAATGTTCATAAAGAGTTTCTCATACGCTATAGTAAGTCCTTAAATATAATGATTTGTGACGTCCTTAAACTGATTTTCACAGTCGTTCTTACTCTTATTCATCAATCCTCTATGTCATCGTAGGCAATACCTGCATGGCCGCATATATATACACATGTTTACAAATATCACACAATGAACCACAACAATGTAGTATCACAACCTGAGAAAACAACTAAAGCCGGCAGCAACAACATCAAAAATATAACCTTTGACCATGTGTCAGCCGGCCAAACATATAGTATCTTTCACCAACTTTTTTAGTCCAAACACTAGCCATTGGGCATTCACAGCTTTCACTTGCTGTTTACATCTCATCTTTGTAAATTCAGCCAACCATATTTCCATCATATAACTTCATCAAAATAATCATATTTCTTCTCAATATTCTACTCACATCAATGTTCATTTCCTAAAAATGGGTCGACTTCAATCTCTTTTAGTCGTTTCTTTTGTTTTCGTTCTTCTGTTTTCTGTTGGAAAGACGGAACGTGCTGATATAAGAGATGATTTAGCCGATTTCATGGAGAAACTTGGGCCAGGAAGTATGAAAAACTTGATGAATTGGGGATGGAATAAGTCCTCAGATCCGTGCATGACTAGTTGGTACGGGGTAAAGTGTGACACAAAGAATCAGACAGTTCAAGGAATCGTTCTCGAGCAGCTAAATTTAAATGGAACCGTTGATTTCGAATTGGTTTGTAAAGAAACTTCTCTTCTTTTACTTAGCTTGAACTACAACAATCTTTCGGGAAGCATACCACCAGAAGTATCAGATTGTAAAATCCTCACACTATTGTATCTAAAGGGTAACCATTTTTCGGGTGATTTACCTGATTCTTTATCTGATATGGCCAATTTGGTACGAATCGATATTTCCAATAACGAGCTTAGTGGTAACTTGCCTGATATGTCGAAAAACACAGTCTTGAAAAGTTTTTGGGCTCAGAATAATCATTTTACTGGGAAGTTACCAAAATTTAATTATGGCCAACTTGATGCTTTTGATGTCTCGAATAATGATCTGAGTGGGAAAGTACCTGATGATGCAGATCGTTTTGGTGCTAAAAGCTTCCTTGGGAACCCGGGGTTATGTGGGAAAGAGTTGCCCAAGAAGTGCGGGAAAAAGAAAAAGTTGCATGATTTTCTTATGTATTCTGGTTACGCGATTCTTAGTTTAATTGTTATTGTTTTGATCGCACTTTTATTCCTAAAGAAAAAGGAAAAGGTTAGTGATGCCAAAATAGGTTCAGGATCTCGTTCAGGGTCGGGTTCTGATTCAGGTTATGGGTCAAAAGGTGTTAAAAAGGTCGCTGATAGTGGTGTTTCAACTGACTCAAAGACTAATGTGACGAGGTCGGAATTTTCATTAACATCAGCTGAAACTGGAGCAGTTTCAGCTTCTTTAGTTGTTCTTTCAAGCCCGGTGGAAGCTGTAAACGGGATGAGATTTGAAGATTTGCTTAGAGCTCCAGCTGAGTTGATTAGTCGGGGAAAACATGGAAGTCTTTATAAAGTTATTCCAAATGGCGGGGTTCCGCTTGTTGTTAAAAGGATTAAAGAGTGGGAAATTTCGCGAGATGAGTTTAAGACAAGAATGCAAAGAATAGATCAAGTGAAACATCCTAAAGTGTTACCAATAGTTGCTTATTATTGTTCTAAACAGGAAAAGCTACTTGTTTATGAGTTTCAACCAAATGGCAGCCTCTTTAAGCTTCTACAAGGTAATTTTCTATGTGTTAACTTTTTTTTTTTATTTTTTTTCTTTTTTGAGATTGAGGACCTCAAATAAGAAATGACTGCTACACTAGTACTCAATAGCATTCAAACTATATACATTCAAAAGACTATACTAACTGACTACTAGCTCTCTTCATTCTAATCTTTCTATGTGTTATATATCCGATATCAATATATAAATGTTTTTTTGCTTATACTGTTTTGATAAGACATTAAGCAGTTTGGAGAATTTTTGGAATGCTTATCCAAATTCCTTATCTCAAAAATAGTTTGCTTTTAATAACATGTTGAAGTTTCTTATTACATGGTGCTTATTTCAGACATCAATAACTAAGTAAACAGTTTTACTTACTAAGTGATTGGGATGGCTTAATTAAGTGCCTATCTGCTTATTTCATTGTTTCAAAGCAGATAAGTACTCAAAATAAACAAGTTGATATTTGCTGATTTTCAGAGTATATTAATAATTTGTAATAAACAATCACAAACACCCTTTGTTATCACTATTTCATTTTTATATTTTGCAGAAGCACAAAACGGACAACCTTTTGATTTTGGAAGCAGACTAAACATCGCGTGTGGCACAGCAGAAGCACTAGCATTCATGCACACCGAGCTTAAAGATGATAAAATAGCTCATGGAAACTTAAAATCTTCAAACATCTTGTTAACAAAAGACATGGATGTTTGTGTTAGCGAATATGGTCTAATGGTGGTAGACAACGACTCACATAACAAAAACATCTTCAGTGCTGATGTGTACGCATTTGGTGTGATTCTACTCGAGTTGCTAACAGGGAAGCCGGTTCAAAGCAATGGGTTTGATCTGGCTAAATGGGTTAACTCAGTGGTCAAGGAAGAGTGGACGGGTGAAGTTTTTGACAAAGCGTTGGTGGTTGAAGGCGCGAGTGAAGAGCGCATGGTGAGTTTGTTGCAGCTTGCGTTGAAGTGCATAAATGATTCACCGGATTTGCAACCTAGTATGGATCAAGTGGCAAGAATGATTGGTGCTTTGAAGGAAGATGAGGATAGATCAATGGCTACTTCTGACCCATGATTTTTAAAGTTCACATGTTTATGAATTATGATTAGTGTTAGTTTACATGGTTTCATATGTATCCATATCTGTAACAAGGACTCATTGTTTTTTTTATTGTATTAAGGAATAAGTGCATGAAAGATGGTTATTAGGGCACAATTGGTTAAGAATATAATTTACTGAATGTTCGACATACTTCCTTGTAGATTTTAATGTTGGTTCTTTTGAGCAATTTACTAACAAAAGTTCAATTGGAGGCATGAGGTCTTAACTTGGCTGGTCTTTCTCACATTGTGATTTCAAGATTTGGTTACGAAACTAGGATAGTTTCACTAGATACCTAATGGAATTTACCAATGACTAGAAAACGTGTTGTTATTTAATAAAATGGTTGGTAGATAACATTATATAAAACCTAATCTTACCATCTTTTACTTTCGTCATATCGCAACCAATTTTATTCTCCCTCTGATGGTCGAGTCATAAGCCTACCGCATGCTATAAAAATAAAAAGTGATACGACTACCCGTAAATGAACCTTAGTTATAAGACTGGACGTAACAAAGAGCTTGCTTCACGCATGAGGCTTTGCTGGCATGGCATCAAGCAACTACGCGTGAGGTGGTTACAGCCTCCCCTCTTCACACATTCTCTTTGACAAGTAAGATGCTCTTTTTGTGTATAGGTGAATGCAAAAGAGAAAGCACGGTACGAGAGTTATTGTGATAAGTTAGCAAGATAGTAAGAACTACCCGTATTAGAGTTTATAAAGCTATATTACTCCTAGTGTTCAACTTACTATTTTGGTTTGTCTCACAATAAGCGAAAATATTTCTAAAAGTACTAGTTAGATCTTATGGGATGAGGTGGACAGGTGGTTTTTGAATTGTAAGAAACGAGGTGGCGGGTTTTTTAAAAGAAAAGTTTGTGTTGGAAGCGAGCGGGTGAAAAAGTGTCACGGTTATCTTCTCACCAACTAAGTTTCGGGATGATGCCCACTCGCGTTGCCATGACATATTCCAAATTGGTAGGTAACGCTTTGCAAGGTGTTTTCTATGTGTTGATGTGGTTTATTTGAAAGTGAAGGAATCAGGTGGTCCATGCTCCTGACGATGAGAAAGACGCAATTCTAAATGAGGACATATTCCCGCATATTCGGAATCTATCTCTTCTTTGGATTTCGATTAGGTGCAAAAAGCTTAATTTATATTGCGTGGATGGGTATTGGCTCCTATAGAAGTCTTTGTTAACATCTTTTGTGTTTTGGTGTTGGGTGTAGCTTAGTACTTTAATGTTGTAAGTCGTCCTTTCGGGTTTCGTTTGCTTCCACCTTGGAAGCTCTATTGTGTCTTTTGTTTCTTCCTTTGCTTTCAGGAGTGTTTTAGGAAAACCTCGATTCTCCAAAAGAAATAATGCATGTGGTTCTCAATTGCCTGAGTGCTTTTTGATTATTGGTTTTTTCATAAGTCCTTAACCCCTAATCTCTTGTTGGGTCAACTTTGTTTGTCTCTTTGGTCAGCTTATAGCTTATAACTCTTGGTGTTATATTTATATCAGTCTTTTCTGATTGAAATTGATCGTTTAAAAAAAAGTTATTTTTAGATAAACTCGAAATAATTTAACTCATCTCAAACCGTATATATCAAATTAATAATGGACACTTATGGCGTAGAAACACTCAGCTTTCAAACCTTACTAAGTGTGTAGATTTGGTGGCGTCTATTGAAAGATCATAAACAGTTTCAGTCTTAGCCGAGTAAAGCCGTGTATATCTGTGTCAAAAAAAGCTCGTCTTGTTGAATAACTTAAACATTGAAATTTATTTTTTTATTTTTATTTTTGTGAAAGGAGAATATATATTAGATCACAAAAAAAAGTACACAGTCTCAAAGACAACTTATGGACAACCCCGATAAGAGCTTTGAGATTGAGGACCTCAAATAAGAAATGACTGCTACACTAGTACTCAATAGCATTCAAACTCTATACATTCAAAAGACTATACTAACTGACTACTAGCTCTCTTCATTCTAATCTTTCTATGTGTTATATTTCCGATATCAATATATAAATGCTATTTTGCTTATACTGTTTTGATAAGACATTAAGCAGTTTGGAGAATTTTTGGACTGCTTATCCAAATTCCTTATCTCAAAAATAGTTTGCTTTTAATAACATGTTGAAGTTTCTTATTACATGGTGCTTATTTCAGACATCAATAACTAAGTAAACAGTTTTACTTACGTCCCATAATTATTGTCCAGTGTTGACTTTTGAAGTCTTTATGTTACAACTTTGACCTTAAATATTTTTATTTGTGTTATATTATACTTGATGAAAATCATACCAATGAAAATACATTTAAAACTTAATCTGTTTATATATTTTGCATCAAGTAATATATAACACAAAGAAAATTATTTACGGTCAAAGTTGAAAACAAAAGACTACAAAAGTCAAACGTGGACAATAATTATGTGACGGAGGGATGGCTTAATTAAGTGCCTATCTGCTTATTTCATTGTTTCAAAGCAGATAAGCACTCAAAATAAACAAGTTGATATTTGCTGATTTTCAGAGTATATTAATAATTTGTAATAAACAATCACAAACACCCTTTGTTATCACTATTTCATTTTTATATTTTGCAGAAGCACAAAACGGACAACCTTTTGATTTTGGAAGCAGACTAAACATCGCGTGTGGCACAGCAGAAGCACTAGCATTCATGCACACCGAGCTTAAAGATGATAAAATAGCTCATGGAAACTTAAAATCTTCAAACATATTGTTAACAAAAGACATGGATGTTTGTGTTAGCGAATATGGTCTAATGGTGGTAGACAACGACTCACATAACAAAAACATCTTCAGTGCTGATGTGTACGCATTTGGTGTGATTCTACTTGAGTTGCTAACAGGGAAGCCGGTTCAAAGCAATGGGTTTGATCTGGCTAAATGGGTTAACTCAGTGGTCAAGGAAGAGTGGACGGGTGAAGTTTTTGACAAAGCGTTGGTGGTTGAAGGCGCGAGTGAAGAGCGCATGGTGAGTTTGTTGCAGCTTGCGTTGAAGTGCATAAATGATTCACCGGATTTGCAACCTAGTATGGATCAAGTGGCAAGAATGATTGGTGCTTTGAAGGAAGATGAGGATAGATCAATGGCTACTTCTGATCCATGATTTTTAAAGTTCACATGTTTATGAATTATGATTAGTGTTAGTTTACATGGTTTCATATGTATCCATATCTGTAACAAGGACTCATTGTTTTTTTATTGTATTAAGGAATAAGTGCATGAATGATGGTTATTAGGGCACAAGTTGGTTAAGAATATAATTTATTGAATGTTCGACATACTTCCTGTTGGTTGATAGGTGTCACTGTGTTCCAGATTAGGGTTAAGATAATCAATGAGTACCGGATATTCACTTGAAATCGTGGTATCACTTTCCAATAGAAACTATTCGACCCTATGCCTGGGTTACACGAATATCTCTATGGGATAAGACCAAGTGATGTTCTTGTTTTAGGCACAAATC
>LBNU01010634.1:187935-201234 GCA_014162995.1 Artemisia annua
TTTGGCTTTGTGTCCGACCTTTTGGCAGTTCCCACACTGAGCGGGGCAAGGTCCATTGTGGTGAAATCGACACTTGTTGCACTTGGGAAGAGTTCCAGCGTAACCTTTCTTCTCTCCCGACCCAGCAGTATAGATCTTGGCAGTCCCTTGTCGCTTGTTCTGGTTGTTGTTGTTATTTCCGGCGTGATCATCCCATTTCCTTTTGTTATCTACCACCTTCTCGGCGGAATCCTCGATTAGTTGGTCCATTAGCTTGTTGGCCACTTCCATAGCCTCATGGAGATCAGCAGCTTCGGAGGTAGTGACATTTCCCTTGATAGTTTGAGGTAACCCTTTAATATACCTCTCTAGTAAGCGAGCCTCAGTCTGGACCATTTCAGGGCATAGCAAGGCCAACTCTTGGAAACGTTGGTTGTATGCAGCTATGTTGGTACCTTGCACCTTGAGGTTCCAAAACTCGACCTCCAACTTCATAACTTCGTTGCGAGGGCAATACTTTTTGAGTACCATTTCCTTGAAATTTTCCCATGGCATGGCATAAGCGGCGTCATAGCCGGCAGACTCCAGATAGTTATTCCACCATGTCAAAGCAGCATCCTTGAAAGTGAACGATGCAAACTTGACCCTGTCTTCGTCCGCACAACCACATATCCTGAATACAGTTTCCAATTTTTCCATCCACCTAATTAAGTATACGGCCCCCTCGTTTCCTCCAAAGAAATCAGTCATGGTCTTTTTGAATCCTTGGTAGTTACAGCCGCGGTTGTTATTATTTGTAGGCCCGGAATTTCCGACATCAGTAGTCGAGGTGTTTACATTTGCTACCGCCAGTGCAGCTGCTACGCGCTCCTCAACTAGCTGGTCAAGCATGGCTTGGTCCACAATGAGCGGAGTTGTTGCAGTAGCCCTAGCAGTGTTTGGATTAGCACGGGTGGTTTTGTTCGATTTCCGTTTAGGAGCCATTTATCTATATCACAAAAGATGACGACAAATAAGGTTGTAAATGGAAAGAACGGTATCATACGAGAGTACAATCATCACAGATAGAATACCCAAACAAAATAAGCCATGAATGAAGAACACAATCGAATAGATAATAACACTTTACATAGATTAATAGTCGTTGCATGGCTGCGTAGACTAGGTCTTGTTTCTCACGCGACATGTTCCTTCAAAGACGAGGGAGGAAGTGAGACGCCTAAGAATAGATGTTTTGAGGTGACATGTTAATAAGTTTGGGGCGTGACCAGATATGTCGGCGGGTTTTCCGTTCGATAGCATAGCAAGTGTTTCGAGGGAATGAGAGGAGTTTCTAAACTCTGAGTTGAGTAGTAAATTTTCGCGGAATGAGGTGAGTGTTCAAATTCGGGGTTGAATAATGAGTTTACGTAGAGGGGGGGGGCATAAATCTGGGAATGTAAACTGGTACACTATAGGATTATCACAAGTAATGTATGGGGTATAAATTAGTGGAGGAAAGGCGAAATGATGTGACAAGTACGGTAAATATGTATAAGTATATATAGAAAATGCTCATAGGTAGTAGCGTAAGTCGAGTATGTATAAGTNGAGGGGGGCATAAATCTGGGAATGTAAACTGGTACACTATAGGATTATCACAAGTAATGTATGGGGTATAAATTAGTGGAGGAAAGGCGAAATGATGTGACAAGTACGGTAAATATGTATAAGTATATATAGAAAATGCTCATAGGTAGTAGCGTAAGTCGAGTATGTATAAGTATATAGAAAATGCTTATAGTGCATGCAGTAGAGTAAATTAACAGGAAAATAATGCATAGATAAAACAAGTAAACTGCAAGTAAATTGGCAAGCAAGGCAGGCAAGCGAGTGGCGGTCATATGGACTTGTTTTTATAAAAAGCGGTTATAGTTTAGGGTTTATATGTACCTAGTTCTCTATAACCTAGGCTCTTATACCAATCTGTAACACCCCCAAAATCGGTACAGCGGAAGCATTCGGGTCATGGGGTGCTACTAATTGGAAATCACAACACAAGGAAATAAAGAACGGAATACATGTTCCGTTAAAATACATTAGATTAAAATTTTAAGTTTACATCAAGTCTTGATAATAAAAAGGTAAGCCCAAAGTTTAGTGGTCCCATAAAAACAAGTCATATCATCGTGTGAAAACACTTCGGTAAATAGTTTTGTGACCATCGCCTTGCCATGCCTTGCCAGATATAAATAGCTCAAACACCTGAGAAAAACATGCTAAAAGTCAGCAAAAAGCTGGTGAGTCTATAGGTTTAGTAATCAGTGTGGACCATATAGTTTTGTGTACGAGCATTACAACACATATTATGTCATACGAAATAGTCTATTGCGCTAGCACTAAGTTCATGCAACCGAAGCTAGACAGTTCAGTGCGCTACCATGTAGCACATAAATATAATAATCAGGGCCCATAGCGAGTGTTTAACCCAATACACTCGTAATCCGACTTGGTATACGCCCGCATTGACCCGTCTGACCAACCGAACGGGGGAATTCATCCCCAATAGATCTATTTATATCAATCGCGCTTCCCAGCAGGAACTAACGGTTCATGAAAATGGGCATAACAGTGGGTTCAGGGGCTTAGGCTAACTACGCAATAGTTTTGGAAAATTAGAAATAGTATAGTGGTCCAGAAAAATATTTTGCATGTTTCTCACCCCATAGTTGTAAAAACGAGTATAAATAGAGTGGGGCTATAAACTCACCTGAGCGAATAGTATTCCGATGTGGAAATTCAAATAGTGGTAGTGAGCGGCACCGACACGTGACCTAGAATAGTACGGCAGTATTTAGTTTACAATCACAATTTTTGAATAAACGATATTCAAACAAATTTTTAAAAGGTTTAAGGAATTTTTGTTGATTTAGTTTTATATACGTACCCGAATTTAGTTACGTGTGATTTTATATAATGAGGTTTAAATGCATGATTCGTTATTAGTCAAAATGTGGAGTAAAATAAATAGTATCGATAGGTTTTAATGGTGTATGTGATAATATCTTCAAGGAATTTATTAATCTTACTCATATATATGTATATACATTCCGATATGTACTAATGGTTGAGTTTGGCAAACTATATAATGAGGTTTAAATGCATGATTCGTTATTAGTCAAAATGAGGAGTAAAATAAATAGTATCGATAAGTTTTAATGGTGTATGTGATAATATCTTCAAGGAATTTATTAATCTTACTCATATATATGTATATACATTCCGATATGTACTAATGGTTGAGTTTGGCAAACGAGTAAACAAATTTTATATAGTGTACATAACTGAAAGTTCGTTTTTTTTTTTTTTTAAATATAAATTATATTTAGGACTTCTTGTATACATTTTATGTATATATGTGTATAGTTAATAAAAATGCTAGTTAAGAAAAATAAATATTGTTAAGAAAATAATGCTAGTTATATATGTATATGTATATATTTGATAATTCGGACATGTCTCGTTTACAAGTTTTAGTGGTAAGTTTAGTTTCGTCATATCTTTTTATACATGTTCCAAAACATGTGTCAATAGTAGTGGTCGAGAAAATGTGTCAATAATAGTGGTCGAGTAAAACAAATTGATAGTCCGTTAAATAACTTAGTGAATTTCGTGTGTCGTTTAGGTATATATATATATATAATATATATGTATATGTAATTTACGGCTAAACCGATTTTTAAGTACTACTCCGGATTTAAACGGGCCTCTACAATATTATACGAGTTTGGGCTTTTTGTAATGTTATTGGGCCGAGGGGTCTATTTTATTTTGGGCCATTTTATTATAAGTTTGGGCTGAGTTGGGTTCGTTATTTTTGGGCCGCGAGTTGGGCCATTATTTACTTGGGTCGTGAGTTGGGTTTAGGCCCAACTGCCATAAGTCATAACAACAATGAAACTAGTCCCACCCTCCTGGGTTTGTTTTGCTTCGCAGGTAGGAAAGAAAGAAAAGAAGCGGAAGAATGAAAAACAATTTACACCAATACACTTTCAAGAGTAGCTAAGAAAATAATTATATATATACATATATATATTTTTGTCTTTGTTTACAGTTTCAACACAACAAGGAGAAGCAAAGAAGAAAAAAATATATATATGTTCCTGTTTGGTTTGGGTTCGAAGGCAGGAACACATCAAAAATATCTCAATTCAACCTCTATATCTCAACTCATAACATTCCTTATCTAGTTTCAAAAAGAAAATAATTATCATCGAATCCTAAATTTCTAACAACTCAAAAACCTTAGTTTTATTCAAATTAAATTATGCCAAACACTCCTATTCCATACCAATTCCAATAGCCCTATGAAAATTCTATCAACTTCATAAAAAAAATTTCATTCGATTCCCAAAATTTATCCAAACAGGTTTATACAAAAATTTTCTTTCAATTAAAGTATACCATGGTGTCTAATTTACCTCTAATTACAAAAGCCCTATCATTATATTAGCAAATAACGAATTTTAAAAAAATTAGGGTTCCAAGTTCTTACAATATTTTGAAGAAGTACAAGAAGGAGATCCCAAATCCGAATCCAAGCAGCTATCCACACCAAGAAGAGATGTGGTGCTACTGTGAATCGAATGGGATAAAAAGAAAAGAAAATAGAAACTCTAATCCCTACCTTTGAAAGATTACTATTGATATTTAACCATAAATGGTTAATTCTTCAACTTTTGGGTCTTCATATGAGGTCTCGTGACTCGACTTGGGAGAGGAGAAAAGTGACAGCTTCTCTTGGCGTGCAAGGGTGGGTTTGGAGACCCAATCTCAAGGGTTAATTCTTGTGTTCATACTTCTTTTCTTGATTAAAGGTTTGAATAGGTTTTAGGGTTCCTGTGATAATGTTTTTGGGGAGGAGTATTTTGGGGAGAGAGATAGGGAGGAAAAAAAAGATAGACGCGTTTTGGTTTTGAGATGTGTGAGGGGCGTGGTTTTTATCATGCGTTTCCTTTTTTTTTTTTTTTTTTTTGTTTTTTTTTTAATGTGTATGTATTAAATGTGATTGTGTAAAGTAAATAATAGAATTTGTATTATAAAGGTTTGTATTGTTTAGCTAAGAGGTGTCGTGTACTCCGCGTCCCGTTGAGCTTTGGTGTAATACGCGGCGTCCTTGGTTTAGCAAGAATGTGAACAATTAAATTTCCGTGAGTGTTTTTATAAAAATATTATGGGAATACATTTATCGACACCGTTTGTTAGATTTTGAATTGTTGCCGTACTAAGATAGTGTCGATACACGTGTCGTGTTGTGCTCCAGATCAATTCTCGGTTTGGTAAATAATTACTAGTGTAGTCATCAAGTAATATTTTCATATTTTTCTTGATAAAAACAAACGTAGTAGTGGGTTATCGTAGACACAATGTTCGGGTTCACTTCCCGAAGTAGTTATGTAAGCTCATGTATGCTTAGCCAAAATAGTCCAGTAATCATAAATGGGTGTTTATTATTAAAATATTAGGGAAAAATTACCGTTTGTCACATAGAAGCAGATGCTTGTACATTTGTATCTGATTCCTGCACACTTAACCATAGAAACAAGTTTATTAGATGTTATTGCAACAAAATATGGCTTAATTTCTCTCTAATTCCAAATTGCAAACCCTCTGTTTGATTTTCAGGTAAAAAGTGCGGCGTACTTGACTACAAGTGCGGCGTACTAGCTGGTTTAAAATAAGTAAGTACTGTGGTTAAGATCTGAAAACTGGCGCACATCTAGTTCTGGGCGCGAAATATTTTGATTTCAATGCAACATGCCAACAAAACTATATCTTAACTTATTTCCTCTATTCTTATTCTACTAAAATCAACAAAATCCCTCAATAAGTAGTTCTATCTTAGCATTCTCAATTTTAACAATCATGGCATCACTTCTTCATTTCATAATGTATCATCATCTAAGTTTTAATCACTTCCTCTTAATCTCTCCTAGATCAAATAGGCATTTTCAATTTTTCTTATTTCGCAAAATAGTGATCAAGGCCAAACCCTAACCCTAATTTTGATTTAATCTTAAGCGAAATTCTAATTATTGTAACAAGATAGTTCTAATGGTCTTTAAATATCTAAGTAACTAACAAAATTATCAAAACATAAAACTTAAAATATTAAACGAATTATTTAACCCTAGAATAATCTAAAAATTGAAATTGCAAGAAATTTAAACAAAAATGGATAAACATACCGAAGACATGATAATGTGGATTGGATTTTTGTTTTCTTCAAATATTTTTTTTTTGGAAATTTTGATCGTGTAAGATGTAGCGGTTCACAAGTGTGTGTATAAAAATTTGTGAATATGAAAGATTTTTCAGATATATATATACTCTCGCTCAGAAGTGCGGCGTACTTGACTCCAAGTACGGCGTACTTCCTGTAATTTTTCCAACAGTTAACAATTTCCATGCATACGTAAAAACGTTCAATCCACATATGATCAAACTTCATAATATTCATTCATTCATCAAAACAATCCTTAACTTACCAGAATTACAATTTTTTGTTACGTTTTATTCAAATCATGAAAAATAACATAGAAATAAAATAAAAAGAAATAAAACAAACTTAGGAGCGTATGTTGCCACTCCTATCCATCATTCATTGTTTTCAAGCCCGGAAATAACCAGGTGACATGATGTCACTCAGTTTGTGCTCTCCTGATACTTTCCTTCCAGTTTTCTTTGTTTCATACCCTCTTTCAAATGTATTTCCAAACGGGTCCACAATTCTTACGTTAACGTGCCACTTCCTATCTCCTTTAATTTTTGTGTTTCCTCCAGAGTGATTAGGTGTCTAGTCATTATGGGTTAATGAAATGGGTAATGCTCCAAGAAATCCTACCAACTTTTTCCAAACACATACATCACGAAACGGATTTAAGTAGTCTTGCTCACCAAGAGCACGATCTAAAGCATCTTCACATTCCAAATAGCTAGGATAAAATGGTTCGTAAAAGGGTTTCCCATTCTCGTCTCTTTTTTGAGAATATTCATCTTCCTCCTCATCACTTTCGCTTTCCTTTTCCTTCTTTTTCATAGGCATAATCTTGTAATGCCCCCCAAACACACTTATTCTACTATGCCTCATATCCATGATAGTTCCAAGTGTGTTCATGAAACTTCTCCCAACAACCAATAGTACATCTCTATCAATGGGTACATCAAAGAGTAGAAAATTGGCAAGAATGGTGTTAGTACCGATTTGGCAAAGAACATTGAGCAAATGTCCCATTGTTTCCGCACTAGAGTGGTCTAGTAACTTGACCTTGTCAATCTTAGGACTTGTTTTGCCTCTTTCCAAAAGTTCATAGATGCGGTATGGCATCATGTTTATGTTGGATCCGGTGTCTACTAAAGCATTGTAAGTAAGCTTCCCTTCCAAACGAATAGGTAGAATGAAAAAACCCGGATCTCCTCCTTCCTTCACAACTTTACGCTCCTTAACCACTTCCTTAGCTAATTCATGTTCCTCCTCACTAGTTATCTCACCATCAAGTTTGAGTCTATCTATGAGCACACTATCAAGCAACATTTTGTGTTCGTCCAAATTTTTCAAGGTTTCAATAATGGATCTTTTTTCATTGAGTATTATCACTCTCTCTAACACATCTTTTTCAAACTCTTCTCTAGTCAATTCTTCTTGCGTTTTTGCACGGTTCACGATTAATGATGGCCCTTCATCATCATAGGTCATTTTGTAGGTTTTTTGTGGTTTGTTTTTGTTTCTAGCACTTTTTCCCATGTTGCATACATAGTTTGGGAAATCATTGGGGTTTGGTGAGATTGGTGGAAGTTCTTCAACAGAGAAATTTGCTAGCAAAGCATCTAGCTCTTCATCCTCCGAATCATTGGGGTTTGGTGAGATTGGCCAAAGGATTATTATGCCAAGTTGAAGGTTCACAATGGCTTTAGCTTGCCTAAGAAAATCCCTACCAAGTATCACAGTAGGTTCAACATCCTCCTCCTCTGGATTTACATAGAATTCAACCACATATATCTTTCCTTGCAAATTCACTAACAACTTCTTATCAAGCTTTTGTCCCCATTTGCTAACTTAGCGTACTTCCAATTTTTTTCAATCACCACCTCTTGAGAAACAAAATTTTTATCACAATCCAAATCAATCACCCCATCAAAAGCATTCACAACTTCCACATAACAAGGTGTCATGTATCTATCCCAAGTGCCATCTTCTTTTTCCATCCTAAAGAAAGTATAGGCTTTCACCTCCTTTTTCTTTCCACTATCAGCTGTATCCCAAGTGTCTTCTCCATCCCAGTTTCCTTCACTTTCCACTTGGTCCTTTTCAGTAAGAAAATTTCCATTATCAAGACACATTCATCCAATACTTGATTTTGGGTCCATTTCTAATATTTGACAACATAACATCAAATAAAACATTAGTATGTTAGTACAAACAAAACTAAATGATATTTTGCATTCCAATAGCATTAGTAAACATTCAGAAATCAGAAGACGGATCTGTTTAATCATAACAAATAAGATATTAGTCTTCTGTGAAGTTTTTGCCATAAAAGTGCGACGTACTTGAGAGCAAGTACGGCGTACTTCCCGTTTAATCTTAATTTTATTTCGAAAATTTCCAGGAAAGACTGACGTACTTGAGAACAAGTGTGGCGTACTTCCCCTGTTTTTAGTTTCAAGTTTTTTATTATCCTTAAAATATCTCAGAATTTCATTCAAGCATATAGTCCATATAATTATTATGCATAAACAATTAAAAACAAGAAAATATCTAATTAACCAAATAAGTAAATATTTTTGTATTTTCGATGAATCATAACATATAAACAAATGCATCAATCCAAATACCAAAAGCACATAAAAAGCAATTCTCATGTTCTCAGCTTTGAACTTAAGCATTAAAAAGTTTTTGTGTTTGTTTGTTTTTGTCTCAGAAAACATTATGTAATTTTCTAGAAAGTACGGCAGTTTTGACAAGAAAACCGGCGTAGTTTTAATTTTTCTAGAGAATACGGCGCACAGAGGCGTACACTCAGTCTCAGAAAACAAATTTTGGTTCAGTTTGCCAGAAAACTGTACGGCTATGATTGTAAAAAGATCTCAAAATACTTATCCAACTTGATTTTATCAATACCAATCCCCGGCAACGGCGCCAAAAACTTTGATGTGTTAATAAAGCTTTAAATTTATAGTACTAGTTTCACCAATTTCTTAATACACAAAACAAATGGGTACAGTATAACCCCCGTTTATAGTAAAGGTTTTTATGTAAGACCAGGTCGTCCCAAGAGATGGTTGAAAAGCCAAGTTAACAATTGTTTAAAAGTAATAGTCCAAAGATTGTCACTTATCAAAAGACTAGTAATTTGGTTGATTAGATTGTGTAACAATATGATTTAAGGATATGTTAATTTAGGCTGAGAAACATGGAAGTAAACACATATAAGATAAGCCAAGCAATCATGAACAAGATATATAAGCAAGAGATGACTGGTGATCACTCCTACATATAACTATCCAAAATATTAAGAATCCCTTTCGACCTATAATTCTCAATATGTCAAATGCATTAAGATAGGTTCATAACAGAAGTATAAACAAGCCAATTTCCTAAACAAGTTCGTAGAGCCAACCTGCTTCACCCTTTCTTCAAGGAAGGCATACGCCTCGATGTTGATATATCGATCAGGGGAAGCGAGCCTATTAGGTTGGTTATCGCGCAGTATCTGCGTGAGATTCCGCTCGTTTCTCATCAGAAGAAGGAGCTTGCATTGTAATAGACCTTTTCTTTCCAAGACACAGATTTCGAAGTGCTCCATTTCAAAAATCTCCTCCCTATGGGAAAGATCTAGGGCTTGCTTGAAGTTCTCGCGAACAACTCCTTCATACTCCCCTGGATGGTTCTGTGGAGGAAGGTTGTAGTAATCACGGCTCTGGAGAGTTCTTATGCGAGTATAAATCTCCCGCTCTCCGAGCTCGTTTAGCTATTGCTGCTGCGGTGGCAGGACCGCTGGCTCCCCGTAGCGGTTCGGCCTAAGATTCAGGTCTATATAGGGGAGTGCCCTAGGCCTACCAGCCTCCATAGCATAAACTGGCTCTGCCAGTATAGAGTTGTATAAGATAAAGAGGAAAAGACACAAAAGTAAAGTAGCTCCAAATGATAAACGATTCCTCGCAGACACTGGCGAGGAAGGTACAGCCCAACAATGAACCACAACCATGGATGTTACAACATCGCGCAGAGCTGTTTTTGCTGGTACGACCACGCAACTCCCGGCGGGAGTTTTGTTTAGTAGATTTGTCATCCCCCTCATTATAGTCCTCCTAGAATTAATAGCATTTCGTCGGAATACATCCTGTCTTTTCACCTTAGTAGTCCTATGCATAGTCAGTACTATAGCCCCAATCATGGCTACTAATAAAATAAGACTAGGAACCAAAAACCAGACGGAATAGTAGGTATAAAGTAAATTGCCCAATGTTTCCAAATTAGTCCAACTTCGTACCTTTCCGGCAAAAACCATATATCTCAGAGAGGTCGTATTTCTTTGGGTTGGTAGTAATGAAATGCTTTCATTATCTAAAATGAAGAACATTTCCCACCAAAAGATCAGTCCAATAATACCACTCACTGGTAAATAGTGCAATACTTCTTCGTGAATCTCCGCTATTTGAATATGGAACATCATAACAACGAATAGGAATGAAATGGCTATAGCTCCTATATAAACTACTATGAAGATCATAGTGAAAGAGTCGAGACCTAACAAAAGAAGTAAACCTGAAGTGTTGCGAAAGACTGGGATGGGAAACAAAACGGAATGTACCGGATTTTTAGCACGTACAACCATCAAACTAGAGACCAAAGCAAGGCTCGACAAAACATAAAGTATCATAGTACGTCGTCCTTCCCTGAAATGTAACTTTCATGCGGAGCAAGAACTAGCATGAAAGTCGATCTATTACAACCAGCGCGGTTGTTCGTATTTCATTTTCTTCTTTCAAGCCCTTCTTTAGACATGAGATCAGGCATTAAACAAGATTATGGTTGGGTTGATAGATGTTTTGTTGGCCAATTTCTACAAGGCAAACACCAAGTTGCCATTGACAAACAACTTGAAATAATATCAAAGCAATAGACCCTTTCGACCTACTTCTATCACAGAGATACATCAACCACTTAACAATGATCCAAACATCATCTCATCAATTAAACTTATAAATAGTATCAATAGCAAGCAATCATGTACTACCTCCGTCCCAAAATTATTGTCCACAGATAAAAAACACACAGTTTTAGAAAAACATCATCTTTACAGCTTTCTCTCTCTTACTTTTTGCACAAAGACAGTTTTACCCTTAATCAATTAATTTACAATTTCTTTAAAGTTTGTAATAATAACTACAAATAAGGGTAATATGGTAAACTTGATTTATATTCCCTATCCACTTATGGAAGTGGACAATTAATTTGGGACAACCGAAAAAGGAAAGATGGACAATAAATATGGGACGGAGGTAGTAAATGTAAACAACCATATAACTACATCACCCAAATAAACATAAGACGACTACTCCATTATCTCAGTAACAAAATACATATCATTCGACATAGATTTCATAAACTTCATAATGCAAATTATATTAAACTTAGAATTGTACCAAATGATTACAACGAATGATCAACTTGTTTCCACAGAGAAAACTCAACTCGACTCCTTTCCTAGCCTCTGTCACAGTACTTGGATCACGAGTACACCCTTGATATGGTGAACTTGGTATTGTGACAACTGGTAAAATTTGAAACCGGATTTTAAATGCCGTATTATAACTAAAATGAATCGATAATATTATTGAAACGGTTTTTCAGAAATTATGGGAATTGGCGATTGATTACGTTGAATTGGATTCGTGTCGTTAATTATTTATGTGGCATATTTGTCGTTAGACCATTTCTATGGCGTTAAGTTAGGCACTACTTTGACTCTGGCACTAGGAAACCTAATAATACGAAAAATGTTAAGTTTTATTGCGCAAAATAAATATAGACGTGTTTATAGTCATGTTTTATGGGAAAATCTATTGGAAAATGGTGATGCACATTAAAACGCGTGTTGAGAACTTTTGATAATAAATATAGGCTCGGGAAGTGAGAGTCGGGATTTAATGAGAAATGGTTACGTTTTATTTTATTTTATAAACGTATTTATGATCAAATTTTGTGGAAAAACCATTTTAAAACTAATGGTGAGACTTTTTAGAAACGCGGGAATAACATATGTCGTGATTTTCGAGTCCCGTTTTAGTTTCGTGAAAAATATTAAGAGGTTGTCGGGATTAGTCCTCGTGGGAGCGCTAGGGTTGGTTGATGGTCCTAGAAAGGGAGTATATAAGCCCTATTATAACTAAGCTAGGGTTAGAAAGTTATTCTTCCCTCCCTCTCTTCTTTGTCAGCCGTCACCCACACCAAACCCAACACCCCATCGCCACTTTGCCGGCCATTTTCCGGCCACACCACCCAACGCCGCCACTCACCGCCACCATAAAACGAACCACCATCACTCCCTCTCTCTTTTGCTATACAACACGCGCCCCAAAACAAACCACCTCCACCTGTTTGTTCATCCACCGTCACCTACAAACCCCACCACCACCATTTACGACCACCAATTGACCAGATCTATCGAAGAAAGGTAGGAAAACGCGAGTTGACACGCGAGTCAACTCGGTCACGAGTCCAACTCGTGACTATCTTTATATTTTTTTTTTGGTTTTCTGGTTAAAATAAAATGGGTTTTAAGGTTTTTGAAATAAAAATGGCTGAAAACTGATTTGGTATCCACTGGTGTCGTGTTTATTCGTGTGTCGAGTGATGTAACCGTGAGCTTAAGCTCACGAAGTTGATGATTTTCTTGATATCCTGGTTGTCGTGTTTTTGTGATTATGTGTGTGTTGTTCTTATTCCGGATATGGCTATATTTTGGAACCATTTGGATTGGTTTCGGACTTAGGTCGTGGGGTAAGACCCACGAATTGGGCAGGTTTGACAGTTTTTGGACTAGCTTGATAATGGTGAATGACTCTTGGTTCTTTCTTGATGCTATGGTTATGTTTGGGCGCAAGTTTGATACATTGTGAGCATGTTGGGCTGCATAGCCGAGACCCTATGGGTCCTTTGTGGCTCGTTAAGGGCTGTAAAGTAGAAACAAGCCAAGCCGAGACCCTCTTGGTCACGGCAAATGGTAATATTCTTGTTGTGTGAGCTAACCGAGACCACATGGTCACGGCAATGGT
>LBNU01010634.1:201637-242765 GCA_014162995.1 Artemisia annua
ATAGATATTCATTTAGTATATTATAAGCGATAAGTAAAACAACGACGTAGCTGGCTAATATATATATGATCAGAGTATATTATATGCCGAACACATATATACATTCACCTTTATAATAAGGAGTAACGTTAACCGAAGAGTGTTATTATCTATCTAGATTAGGTTACAATACTTATCGAATACCTTATTTAAGTGGTTTAAGAACACAATTCGCCCCCTTTTATAGTTAAAATGGGAAACGGAAATGCTTTGAAAATAAAACATAAAGGTTTTCAAAACAAACGTTATACGACGTGAGTTATTAAATATCCGAGTACACGTGAAACTTGAATGATTATTCTTAGGGTAATTATTACACCCATATTGTTTGAAAGTTGCGGATCGGTTTAACATTAATAGATCACCGTAGTACGATCATTGGATTTAATGGACCGACAAGCCCAATGGGAATCCAATGAAAGTATTAGATGATAATATTAATGAGAAATGTATCCTACGACTATCATAGGCGATATAACTTTGGAATCAATAAGGAAACGGAAGAATGGTTACGCTTATCAAGTGACAACTTGATAAGAGACCGACCCTTCGTACGGAAACTTATTGACTCTTGAGGTCATATCCTTTGACCTTAGCTTTTGACATGAAACTTGACTTGTATGACGTTACATGATTGGTGAACTACATGACCTAATTGATATGATATGCCTTTATAGGCTACTTGACTTGATCGGTATGATTAGTATTGAATGCGGATGTGTGCCTATGTGAACTACTTGGTTACTTGAGGCTTTACGCCGTTATGTGATTTCGTGATTTATGTATCTATGATCTTTATTGAAGTACTTGTTTGGCGTGAGTTCACTTGAGTCGAGACCTTGTCTCCAACGCACACTCACACATACAACGATACCAAATGATACCAAAACTTAACAAGTGATTTCCCAAAGTTATTTCGGAAAGTAAAATGGAATAAGTTCGGGATTGGGAAATATTTATTTGAGATTTATACTAAGGCGTATTGATATTATTAGGTAGTGCCGAGTCAGTAGTCGCCGTTGCATGATAGTTGATATTTTCTTTGCTTCTGTTGATATTTGTGCTATTTGCTGGACCTGAGGTGAGTTTCATAGCCCAACTTTTACGCGTATTTTAATCATTTTAATGATTTTCCTAAATTGGGGGAGAATACATGCTACTGTTTTCTTGGACCTGGTATTGTTTCGTTTTGCTATTGTGTGGACTAGTTTTAGGATAGACGGAGGTAGCCGTTGACCTAGAGCTAGGGCGTTTGACCCTAGTTTGGAATAGACGCTATCGCGGCCTAGGTTCGGGACAGACTTGGGTGGTTCCTTGCTGTAGCCTGACTAGTGACCGCTGAGAGGCCTGCTCACCATAACCATTCATCTTTCCTAAGATGATAAACGATTGTTTGTTTGAGATTGAGATTGAGATTGTGATTATGAGTCTATACCTTCTCTAGTTACACATAGCGCTAAAATTCTTCAGGTCCCGTATTGATTTTGCTTTAAACCTATGAACTCACCAGCGAAAGCTGACCTTTTTAAGCATGTATTTCTCAGGTAATTAGAAGCTTACTTTCACTACTTGGACAACGGTTATGCTGCTTGGATCTTGGCTTGGGTTGAGATATCGATGGAACTCTGATATTTTATTTTGGACCTATTTACTTTATTTAACTATGGGCTTTCCTTGTAAAAGATTTTGGATGAATGTAAACTTTAACCTTACGTTGATCTTGTTTACATTTGCATCTATGATATCTTGTTATCTATTCTTGTGATGATACCAATTCCCCGTAGCACCCCGAAAGCTTGTAAGTCTTCCGCTGTACGAATTTTGGGGGTGTTACAGGTATGAATTCACCAATACCAACTTAGTAACCTTGGACAATTTCTAGTGATACTTCTCTTCTTGCTACTCTCTTTTCCTGACTTCGTTCTCCTCTTTATATAGGTCCACTTGACCTAATTTAACTCCAAAGCTTCGTTAATGAAGGCAAATGATCGGCCTCTCAATGAATGCAAGTATTAACTCTTCTTTTGTAACTGATAAGATAAGTGCGCCGTACTTCAGAGAAAGTACGCCGTACTTCGTGTAGAATCAAACTCATTTACTCGCCAAGCAAGTACGCCGCACACAGTCCTAAAACCGGCGTACTTGGGTCTTTTGTAATGTATTTTCATTCCAAGTCCTTCCTTTTATTATTGTTGTTACTTTAACATCCCTTTAAGCAATATTCCTAGTTTCTTCTCTCAATCAATCCTGCAACCAGATTAGTACCAAATCTACACAAATAACATAATAATCTTTATAATATAATAGATATATAATATATAATCGAGGGAATAAATATATATAATTAGAGCGTTATCATGCACTAAAGTACCCTCCTGTGCACTACTTTTTGCTAAACCCTTTTGTGCACTATAGTACCCTCCTGTGTACTATTTTCTGCATAACCTTTTTGTGCACTAAAGTGCCCTCCTGTGCACTATTTTCTACAAAAAACCCTTTTGTGCATTTTTGATCTATTTTTCCGTTAAATGATTTCTATAACATGACATAATAGCAAAAATTTCCAGAAATCGTATTAACATCATATTACTTCATTTCCAAAAAATTACTCGTCCATACGACCCATAAACATATACTTTACAAATCTAAGGGTGATTAGCGAAACAACCTTTTCGAGCCGTTTTCAACACCATTTGAGCATAGCTCATTAGTACATAAATTTCTAGGCTCGACACTTGACAAACATTATTTACAAACCATTTCTCAACGTTTAAACTTTGACTCGGGGTTCAACATGATTGAGCTTGGTAGCTATCATACGCTACACGCATAGCAAATAAGCTTTCCAACCCATGCGCAATCCTTATCCATTACCAAGGCTTTACCTTCTTCACAATGAACCTACAAAAATGGTTAAAAAACTAAACCGTAAGCGAAACACTTAATAAGTAACCGGATATAACGAGTTATCATAATTAACATAATCAAAAGTGTAACATTCATTTATTCATCAGAGTTTTTACTTCATGCAAACAAAGACAAGATAAAAGAAAACGACTCGAAAAGAGACGTTTTTGAAAAAGGTGTTATCATTCATTTATTCATCAGAGTTTTTAAAGTAAAAGATATACTTTTACCAAAAGAGAGGTCCCTAAGATACGTTTTTAAAGCAAAAGATGAATGATAACTATTCTGGACGTCCTCATGTCCAGTGCCACTCCGTGCCAGGGTTCCTAAAGTGCTCATATACCTAGNTTAATGATGCGGTTTAATTTAAGTATCTTTTATTTTTATAAGTCATCTTATTTTTTTTATTATTATTTTTTTTAAAGCTTCAAACCTTCTCGGTTTCTTATTTCATTCAACTCCAAAAACTGATTTAAACAAAACACAAACCCCCTATTTATACTAATCCTAGCACCACTAAAATAGGAAACAAATCAATCAATAATTGTCTAATGAGAAAAAAAAAAAAAAAAAGATGACTTATAAAAATAAAAGATACTTAAATTAAACCGCATCATTCTCTCCATCTTCGAAAAAAACTCGTCCTCGAGTTTTTCCTTCGGAGCAAAGTCACCTGGGTCAAATGGAACATCAACCCGACTCCCATTTATTATCTGCTGTCCACGTGGCATTAAAATTAATGCCTTTGGACAATTAAACCGCATCACAGCTGTAACCCTATGTGTGGAAGAGTTTTAGAGAGAGAGTTGGTTATTGCACTAAGCTCGTGAACCACACGTTAACATGTCCAGATCATGGGGTCTGCAGACCAAACATGATGGGACAGAAAGGATAACTTGCCAAAGTTAATCCTTTAGAGAGGGTTCAAATATAGTACTTATTGGTACCCAAGACACAGGCAAACCAACGGGAGTTGTCAAACTTCAATAGATCTATCAACTATATTCGCGTTCACTCGCGCAAGTGATTAAGGTCATGAATTTAGTTATGTAATAGTGGTAGATAGTAACACTCGTGCAATAACCAAAGAAAAGAATTGTATTCGGTTTAAAGCATGTATCCCCCTCACAGGGTTTGTAAAGCATTTAGAGTTAAATGTTAAAAAGGTGTGAGGCTACGAAACTCACCTGGGTCTAAGGTAAGTAGGGCAGGGGTTTAGACAGCTCAATCACGTATCCTGGGGGTAGTATAGGTGTGTGTATGTCAAGTCCTAGTTTAGGTTTTATGTTTCTCAAGTAATCACTCTTAGGGTTTCTAGATATAACATAAAACCGTTCGGGCCATCATAATCCAGAAATACATACTCCTCACATGAAGCTCCCTAGTATTGTATTATGTTACTTAACATAATACCGTTCAGGCCATCATAATTCAGAAGTACATATTCCTCACATGAAGTTCCCTAGTATTATGTCATGTTGTTATTAGATATTAGTTATAGCATAACACCGTTCGGTTCATCATAATCCAGAGGTCATGTAGTAAACGTTTGAGGAGCCAGGGCACTTTAAATTGTAAACCCAGCAAACTCGTCAAAACGAATACCTAAATGAAACCCCTCACATGAAGCTCCCTAGTATTGTGTTATGTTGTTAACTAAAAATAGGTTTTTGAGACTTATATGAAAATAGTTCGTTTATACCCTTCAAGTTTGCATATTTACACTTTCTACCCTATAATTTTAAATATATACACATTAAGCATTTAACTTTCTATCTTTTGCGCATTTAGTCCCTATACTTATATATTTTAGAGAAATGACAGAAATGGTCCTTAAACTATACTAACTTTCAATAATTACCCTTTATACCCTTAACTTAACAATATTTGCAAAACTAGTCCTTATAAGTTTATAACTTATTTTAGTTTCTATCCTAGAGTTTTAAAACTTTGCAAAAAGGGTCCTTATTCTTATAACTTCTAAGAAATGTCAAAAATAGTCCCTGGACTTCATATTTACAGAAAGTTACCATATATACCCTTATGCATGAAAACATTTGCAAAACTAGTCTTAAAATCATGTAAACTATATTTTTGTGATACAACAAAGTTTCCTAGCTTATGTTTAACTAATATATACTTAACTAAGTCTCCTGAATCAGATTATAGCACATGATAAGGCAATTTAGCACAAAAACACATAGTTATCTAAAATTAGGGTTTTGAAATGAAAATGATCCAGGCTCTAGCTTAGGTTCCTATGGGGTCTAAGGCATATCATAACTATCCTAGGTCAGTACTAAGGCTAATAGGATCAAAGATTAAGCTTACTTGGTCGTGGGAGGTCCTAATGTGAGTTTTAGGGTTTCTCGACTAGGTTTTGACTTCGACAAGGGTTCTAGGCTATACCACTCGACTTCTAAGGCTTATAAGGGAATTATACTACAGAACTTATAAGGTAAAGAAGAGAGGTGGTGTAATTTCAAATGGGAAGGGCATTGCGTTTGGAGTAATGCCCAAGAAATGGGAGTACGGCGACCCGGTGGTCGCGGGGAGGGGGGGGAGGTGAGTAACCCAAGCTACTAGCTGAATAAGAGAAGCTATAAGGTGACTAAGGATGGCTATCTATAGCTAGGGGCTGCTAGGGATGGTTTTATGGTTGTTTTTGTGCCGCGACTTAGAGGGTGACAAGGAGGTGTATCACCTCCTTGTAAGCTACTTAGGGGAGGTGCTAGGGTGTAGGAAAGGTGCTAGGTAGCTTGGTTGAGGTGCTAGGGTGCTTAAGTAGCTTAGTTTTAAGTTTTAGGTTTAGTTTATACCTAGTTTTGTCTAGTGAGAGATTAGGGTTTAGTGACTAGGTTAGGGTCCTATGAGTTTTTAGTGACTAAGATTAAGTCCTAGGAGGCTTATACTAAGTGGTGGTAACTTATGGTAAAGATTTGGGATAGTTTAGACCTAGTTCCGGGAGGTTATGACCTAATTAGGGTTTTGTGCTTAAGGGACTTGTACCTAAGTTCTAAGAAGTTGTACTATGGTCTAGGAAGTCTAATATATCCTAAAGTTGCTAATGTAACTCATACCTAAGTCTTGAACACTTTCAAACTAGTTTAGATAAGCAATTAGTGTTTTAGAGATAACCGTAAACACATAGGTGCAATTAGGGTTTTCTGATAAGTATAGTGTACTAGAGTGATAGTTTACTTAGTGAAAATGTGATTAAAACCTAGACTTGACATACTGGGGTGTTTACATGATATAAACATAGTGGTGTTGGGCATAGGTGGATACGTGATCTTGTCTAGAGGTTATATAGGCAATAGTGATATAGTAAAGCAAAAATTTTATTCGGGAAATAGATATAGGCATAGCTAACCTAGATAGTGCTTAATGAGGGCCTAAGTTAAGTTAGTAAGGCTTAGCTAACCTATGGTAACTAGTGGGGTAGTTAGTGGGGAAATTAGTGGGTTGCTACAAAAAGCATTACATACACATCAAGCTAATCCACATTATTATTCACATACATCACTTGCAACCAAGCATCTTATCACATCAGTCATACTAACTCCACACATTGAAACCTAAATCATTCGCATACCTTAATTATTCCCATGACTAACCAATAATTCATCTTGACTAGAGGTTAACTAGCCTAGCTTCCAAACCACTTCTAAGCCTCTTAAATCCATACATCATAACACTTAACAACCAATATACATAACACAACTGATCATTTAGTTTCATAACACATTATAACCATAGTTACTTACTTAGCTCCATAGCTATTTCACCAAACAACGTCTCTATCATCTTACTTGATTCCTAAGCCAAAATCACCATAAACATAAACACTTAAAACACATAATTAAATTACCGTAACAATGGTTTATACAACCATTAGCTCACCTTAACACTTCAAATCATCACATAATCATATATTGATCATAGGGATAATTCCAAAAATAACCAAGTTGCTCAATCGATGGAGTTTTTTGACCTTGGATTTGAAAATTCTTGTTTTGACCAAGGTGGCCGCGGTTGCCCAAACGTGTCGCCCCCATGGGACGCCAAGTGTCCCAAGTTTCCCAAATTTGTCTGAGTTGCCCAAAATTTTCCATGAGTTGCCCAAAATTTTGCCACTTTGCGTCCCATGGGGGCGACACGTGTTGGGCAACCGGGACACCTTGGTCAAAACAAAAATTTTCAAATCCAAGGTCAAAAAACCCCAACGATTGAGCAACTTGGTCATTTTTTGAATTATCCCTTGATCATATGATAATTAATCCCATAAACTTACTAACTATAATTCAATATAGTTAATCTCGTAATTACTATAACCTCTTAATTTAACTTAAAACACCATATACCCATTTTCTCAAATAAGGGTTCATAAATCCTAGCTCTTCAATTCTTTAATTAACTTAAATGAGATTACTTACTTGTGTTGGAATGATTACTAGGCTTAACCTTGATATGAAATACTAATTTCTTCACCAATAATTCACCAAGTTCTTCTTTCCATCCTCTTTTCTTGCTCTAAGCCAACAATCACCACACACGCACAAGACAAATGAATTTTTTGAAAACTTATGGAATTACTTCACATATAAGCTAGCACAACTTTGGCCATTTGGCAAGAATAGTCCCGCAAGTCTCTTTTCTTATAGTTAAGCCACATAAAACTTATAACTTATTTACCACTTGACAACTTTAGTCCCTTAAGTCTATTTTTATTATATTTGTGACACATCATATTGTTATAACCATTTACACAATATTTATACTTATAGTTTGACTAAACAATCACGTAATGCATTTGATATTGGAATTTTGCAAAACCACAAAAGTTTTACAATCCTCCTAGGCAGTGTACCTAACCGTTGTAGTGTAGTATAGGCAAGACACAGGGGATTAATCGTTCTCTACGGGAATAGTGTTGTGAAGGCCAAAGTGTATGACAAATTAGGTTTAAAGGTGAGGGATGATTCTTTTTATGTTTTTTATATAATTTTTAGAAAGCAAAGTAAAATCTCGGGGTTTGAAGAGTGGGTTGTTTAAACTAGTATTTAACTAATTATACTAAATTTAACTACTTATGCAGAAAAGTGAAGTGGTAACTTCTTATGATAGTTAAAGGTGTTTACTTATAATCTTATTAATTCCAAGTAATCTCCTATTGATTAGTCGAATTGTTACGTCCTTGTTTTAATTAGCGTTTTGTATTCCTTAATATTGGTTGTAGGGTGGTGCCGAAATCCCTAACTCTATGAATGTATAGTTCTCCTTTAAGAATTCTTAGCGTCACCAATCAACAAGTATGTCGTCTAATTAAGACTTCTTAATATCAACAAACCGCAATTCATGCAATAAATACAACGAATGAAAACAACTAGTGCACTCTAGTGAAGAAAGCGTTTAGCCAGATTTACAAGCTAATATACTTAATGACAAAGCCAGTTTTCCAAACCCTAATGCGAAACACTAATTAAACAAGAGACGAAAATCAATAATCAACAACTAGGTTTCATTAAATCCTAAGCAAACACTAATTAAATTAGCCGAGCATGTTAAATAGAAGAGAAGAAACATATATAATCAAAAAACACATAGACATATTGAATGATTAAAGAGGAATTACTTAACTTCAATAAAACGTGGAGTTTGGGGCCTGAAAAACCCTTACAAAAGCTCTGAAAATCATTCCTTAGGTTACCTCTCCAAGATGTTACACGAATAATGAAAAACATACGAAAAGTATACATAGTTATAGTTGTGATAACGTCACTTTATGGTTGTGACGCCGTCAGCTCGCCGTCATTAGGGTTTCGTCCTTAGCTGTGTCGCCGTTGTGACGCCGTCGCCTTGTAATCTGTTACGCTGTCGTGAAGTGTTCCTTTGGTAGTAACGCCGTCAGCTCTAGGCCGTCACTTTTTTCTGAACCGTCGCTTGTAAAATGATCACTGAATCATCTCGTTGAAATGCCAGTGATGGTTAGGACTGTGATGCTGTCAGGCCTCCTTTTCCTGACGAATTCGTGACTTGGTTGTTTTCTTGTCCAAATAAGCCGAAAACATGCTCCTTTCCGTCATTTGCTTCCAAAATACCTAAAACTCAAAAAAAATCGATTTAGGGTAATAATTGATTAAATATATACAAATTTAGAGACTAAATGACCCCTTAAAAATGCACTTTTTAAATCCTTATCAGCATTCAAACTAATAAAAGTCGTAGTCAAACTATCTAATGGCATTCTAGTAAATAAATGCTTAAAATCTGGATTTGGGGTGTAACATTTATGTACATCCTTGATTTTTAGTAGTACCGCTCATACAAACGGATGGTCAAATCGAAGTGGTTAATCGCACATTGGGAAATATGATACGTTGTTTGTGTGGAGAAAAGCGTAAGCTTTAGGATGTGTCGTTAGCTCAAGCCGAGTTTGCTTACAATAGCACGGTTCATAGTTCAACGGGGTTCTCACCATTTGAGGTTTTTTACAAGACTTCGCCAAGACAAGTGGTGGATTTGATTGATTTACCGAGCAAGAAGAATATTAAAGCAAACAAGATGGTGGAAGAGGTTCAAGCTATACATGAAGTTGTTCAAGCCAAGATTGTTGAATCAAATGCTAAGTTTAAGGTTGTTGCGGATGAGCATCATCGAGTCTAGTTGTTCAAAGAAGGTGACAAGGTGACGCTGCTTCTTTGGAAAGAGCATTTTCCAACTGGTACTTATAGCAAGCTACAACAAAAGAAGTATGGTCCATACAAGGTGTTCCAAAAGATTAATGATAATGCTCATGTGATAGATTTTCCAAATACTATGAGTATTTTGAAGACTTTTAATGTGTCAGATATTTATGCGTTTCACACCGAGGATACGATTGAGGGCGAGAACTCGAGGACGAGTTCTTCCGGGGGGTTTGATGAGGACAAGATTGAGGAGTTAGTGGAAGAGTATATGGAGCACTTGGAACATGGCAAGGATGCTCGAAAGAAGAAAACGTAGATTAATTTCTTCTACGGCGTAAGGTTTAATGTTTGTCTACATTGTATATACTACGAATCAATTTTGGTTGTTTTCGTAGCTTGTCTACGTCATAGAAGGTTACCTCCTTTACGCCGTAGACGTATTGACAACGTATTTCCTTATTTTCACTTAAGTCGGTTTTGGACATGTTTTAGTTACTTTTCCACGAGTTTTGTTTTTCTATAAATATAGGGCTTGAGTTTATTGTCTGGACATTCAATAATCAATTTTATTCTTGACTTTTAGTCCTTAAATCCTTTTTTATTTGGTTTGACCCGTGTTAGGGTTTTATTCACGCTTCCGTTCTACGTCACTAACATACAATCTTACTTTGAAAAGAGTTAAAAACAAGTTGGATTAGACGTCAAACCAGCTTTCCTACGCAAGAAAGAAGCTTATGGTATACATCTTACTCCCTTAATCACCGTGTCACCAAGAATCGAAGTCGAAGCGATGTGGGTGTTATCTTTTCCTTCTAAACTATTTACATACAGTCTATTATGAATACAACATGCATGAGTTTGTTCAAGCTAACGATAACTTGTGAACACATTCCCCAGATCAAGAATGACCGTACAGACGATAGAACCGCAAGTCTTTCTGCCACAGTGTGTTCATTTGATGCCAAGAAACTTGTTGTATATGACATTAGTATATGACATTAGTTGTTTGGACCATTAAGAATTGTAGAATATAGTCTTTCATTGATTTGGAAACTTGGAATGGGCTATAAGGGTACTACAAATATGTACTTGATTTCTAGAAAGGCCACCTCATTGTGTTGTTTTACTTACAATAGTTTTGTTAGATTTGCACATTATCGAATGGTTAAAGTATGAATCTAAATACTATACTTCCGCTTTAATGTTCTAAAGGAAAACGTGTCGAGCCCAAAAAGTATATACGAACCCCAATGGTCATGCGTAGCACGGCTCAAAAGAATATCTAGTATATTAGATATATAAGAGAAATAGATAATTAGATAATAGTGTGTACTCTAGCATTCAACAACGGCACAAACACGTAGGAAACCAAAATAAGGAACATTCTTAACACACCCACACGTGTGTGTTTTATTGAAACCGCTGTTAAAAGCTTAAAAGCTTTCTGTAGCGGCGTGAACACATAAAAAACCAAAAACAAACATTTTAATACATCCCACAACTTATAATAGCTATTGTCTCTAAACAAACTTCAAAATCAACTTGTCAAAGGACCAACATTAGGCGCACTAGCTATTGTACGCGCCTCACTATCAAAGTAACAAAAGAAAAAGAAAGAACAAAAGTAGCGAAATGAAAATAAAACACAAAATCCGTGCACTCGGCTGTTATGGCCATGACCAGCCATTAGAGCAATTTACGGTTTGGGTGGTTGGTCATGCGACGAAGAGGGAATGCTATTATTCAGTAGTTCAGTAATGCCCATTCGGATGTCTCTTCTCTTGCCCCACTCATGTAAAGAGAGGTGTAACTTCTTGGATGCCACTAGTAGCTCTATTGCCTGCAATGATGTCAAAATGTCTATCATACATTTGAGGACATTCAACCGCAGCTTGTCTGCTTCAATCAGGACACTGTATTGATCAAGGGCATAACTGTCCATTATTTCATCAACAACCGCATCATTGTTCGACTCTCCTTCTTGTCCATGGTTATTTGCTAGCAACCCCAGTGGCTCATCTGCTACATTTTCCTGCATACCACATACATCATATTACATTATCTGCACACCATAAGTACCATAACACACACGATGACGACGGTTCATGACATTTGATCAGTATGCACTAGCTACTGTAAAAATAAATAAAATAAAAAATCACTTGCATTTTATTTATATGCATGTACGTACGCTATTATACTAAATACTAAATTTTAGTTAGATTTATTTATAGGCTTTTGTCATGCATACCCCACCTTTTACCCATCCGACTCACCTTTTACTCTCTTTATTATTGTATGACAATTTTTTTATCAGTTTATGTTCTGTATTTTTTTGTTTTTATCAGTTTTTGTTCAATATTTCTTGTCAAACTTATATTTTTTTCCCGTACTTTGTGGTTTCCTAGTTTTATAACAAAAACATAATAAATTTCAAATAAAGTGATGTTTATAATAAAAAAAATAATAATAATAATAATAATAATAATAATAATAATAATAATAATAATAATAATAATAATAATAATAAGGTATAAATAAAATAAAATAAAATTAAGGTACTATTGGAATCAATTAAGAGAGAGGTATGGATATTCTAACCCTTATTTGTATCCGGTACACTACTAAATACTACTTAATTTCATGGCAGTATGTTCTTTAAAATACCGGCATATTAAAAATACCTTATACGACACATTGACACTCATACATCATTTATACCAATTGCATGCTACCAAAAAAAAATAAAAATAAATAATATATAATAAATAATAATAATAAAATTCTAGGTGCATACTTGTATGGTCTATAAAATAGTCATAATGTATGAAAAGAATAGAATACTTAAATACTAGTACAACGTATACCACCGACCCTATACACGTATTGGAAGATGCATTAATGAATGTNGGTGTAACTTCTTGGATGCCACTAGAAGCTCTATTGCCTGCAATGATGTCAAAATGTCTATCATACATTTGAGGACATTCAACCGTAGCTTGTCTGCTTCAATCAGGACACTATATTGATCAAGGGCATAACTGTCCATTATTTCGTCAACAACCGCATCATCGTTCGACTGTCCTTCTTGTCCATGGTTATTTGCTAGCAACCCCAGTGGCTCATCTGCTACATTTTCCTGCATACCACATACATCATATTATATTATCTACACACCATAAGTACCATAACACACACACGATGACGACAGTTCATGACATTTGATCAGTATGCACTAGCTACTGTAAAAATAAATAAATAAATAAATAAAATAAAAAATCACTTGCATTTTATTTATATGCATGTACGTACGCTATTATACTAAATACTAAAGTTTAGTTAGATTTATTTATAGGCTGTTGTCATGCATACCCCACCTTTTACCCATCCGACTCACCTTTTACTCTCTTTATTATTGTATGACAATTTTTTTTATCAGTTTATGTTCTGTATTTTTTTGTTTTTATTAGTTTCTGTTCAATATTTCTTGTCAAACTTATATTTTTGTTTCCGTACTTTGTGGTTTCCTAGTTTTATAACAAAAACAAAATTATAAAAATAATAATAATAATAATAAATAAATAAATAAAAAGGTATAAATAAAATAAAATAAAATTAAAGGATTATTGGAATCAGTTAAGAGAGAGGTATGGATATTCTAACCCTTATTTGTATCCGGTACAATACTAAATACTACTTAATTTCATGGCAGTATGTTCTTTAAAACACCGGCGTATTAAAAATACCTTATACGACACATTGACACTCATACATCATTTATACCAATTGCATGCTACCAAAAAAATAAAAATAAATAATAAATAATAATAAAATTCTAGGTGCATACTTGTATGGTCTATAAAATAGTCATAATCTATGAAAAGAATAGAATACTTAAATACTAGTACAACGTATACCACCGACCCTATACACGTATTGGAAGATGCATTAATGAATATATGCCTGTAAGGTTGCCATACGGGAGGTGAGCTTATCTTCATCCTTGATGGTTTTAGCTTGGAGATCATCTATGCTTTTGAGTTGAGAGCTTGATATTTCTCCTAAATTTCCATGTCTAACGCCTTCAAGAAATTCTGCCAAGTTCGCATTTAGATGTGACCCACATAATGCATACACTAGCCGAATTATTAACGAAGGCCTGCATCCACCAATCCAAAGATACGAGTTCTCGAAAGTTGACCCCCATGTTGGAACCAAGAAGGAAGGGCCATCATGTTTGGCTAGATGGGCTCGAGCAGTGTTATAGTTCTCAAAATGGGTGATGACTTTTTTGGTTATGAGTTGGAGGTATTCGGTATCGGTTGGGTAGTTGGTGTGTGCTTGGAGCAATTCATCAAGATCGAGCCGCTGTTGAGCAGCCCAGTTTTGATAGCAGTACTGGGACTGTTGGTGTTTTAATTGTTCAGCCATGTTTTTGGTAATTAACCTCCCAATAAGACGCTGTGGTATGATAAAGAAGCGGATGTATATTGAGCAAACAGGCTAGGGAATGCGAGAGTGGAAAAAAAAGCCAAAGAGGAATATTCTCATAGATATATTGCAACTGTTACTCCCATGCAGCCCACATATTGTATAGCATTTGGAGTGTTCAGTATCTCCAAACATCTTCAAATAAAGACAAAATAAAGTATTTTAACTGTTTAAAATGATTTTTATACAAATGAAAGTAAATACAGACACTTTGTGAAAGAGATCCTCTTCTAATGTTACTTTATAAAAGTACAGGGTTACAAAGCGAACTTACAAAATAGAAAAATAAGAAAAGAGAAGAAAAAACACTGGTCAATCCAGATTTGTGGCTAAACAGGACCGAGGTGGCCTAATGGTAATTAGGTGTCCTATTGTCCTAACACGAGATCGAACAACATTAAAAAGTAAACATCTTGGGGTGGTTAGTGAAAGTGTTGGGAAACGGTCATGGAATTACCATGGCTAACGCGCGTACATCTACGTTAAACACTCGCACGCTCATTCCAGATAACCAGAACAACGAAAACTTCTAGCTTCCATTTATTACTCGTTTACCAGCGCCGAAGATTCTTCAATTCACACGAAAAGGAATATAATCCATCTCCAAGTTAAAGTTTTGGTGTTTTCATTTGGTACTTGAGGTTGCTTCATAAGTTGGTACAAGTTTGAAATTTTTTTATCATGTGATTATCTCTTTTATTTTTATACCTTTATTATTTATCTTCAATCACTTTTCTTAAGTTCAATGTCAAGGAAGTTGAAGAAGATTGAATCAAACATTATATTTATGTATTTTCCCCCGTATTCAATAAAAGGTTGAAACAAAGTAGCATACGCTAAAGATGCACCATAGGAACATAAGGAGACTGAACATAATATTGGATGTTGAGAAATTATAATTAAAAAAAAAAAAAAAATGCCGTATGCACCAACAAAAAAATGGAATGTGGATGTACCAAAACTGAAATAATGTTATGAAATTGGCAACTTGGCGGTTGGGCGGATGTATCATGCATGCAAAACAGATTCGGCTACTTCCAGGCAGCTACAACTATTTTGGATATATATACACATAGCTAGAGCGTGTAGCAAATTAAGATTTTGAATGAGACATTATTTGACAGGTGATAGACTTAAGATTTTGGCATCTAACCGTTAACGTGTTCTCATTTTCTTGGGTTGTCGTTGTCGTGCATAACAAATTGAGATCATTAACATATTTAAAGACTACCTACAAAAATTTAAAAGCATCGTTGAGACTCGAGAGGGGTGAAATATCATATAGAGATATGTTTTAGGACGTCTCCCTACGAGAGTTGATCTCAATGGAAAAACACGTGCTAGATATCGGTCCCGAAACATATCACATTCTGTTGGAAACGATATCTATCGTGGGCATTTGTTTTTTCATACTCTATTACTGAGATTGGTTTTTTGGTAATTAACCTGTCTTTATAATGATCTTGTTCAGTTTGTTTTGAATTCCATTTTAAAGCCTTTCACGAAAACAGATCATCTGTGACTCTGTGTTGTCCAACAGTCCCAAGGACAACGATATTCCAACAAAAATGGCTTCAACAAAAACGTCAGTTAGTTTAGATGTACTAATATGGATGGTTTCTACAAAAACGAAGTTTTACTACGTAAATATAAATGCTACGATAAATATAATACGATCCATTTAGCATGTTACCAAAGATGGCTCGGATAGCGTTTCTCCCGCACCTAAAAAAAGAGTTTTTCTCAAAAATTCTAATCTCTAAACCAAAATATCAAACGAAACATTATTGCTACCTTAGAATTTTGACAAAGGTCTTCCTTTTTCATTTAAAACTAGAACGGTACCCGCGCAATGCGGCGGCGGGTACCTGTGACTATATTTTGCGGTTCAGTTATTCGGTTACACATTTAGTTGTCTTTATGCTTTATAAGTAGAGATGGTTAAGCCAGTGGCGAAGCTAGAAAATTTTCAGTGGGGGGTCGGGATCTAAAATTTTTTATTGCTTAATGTATAAAAGAAATTTCATAATTAAAATGGGGGGTCGAAACCGAATATACCGAAATTTTTCTACACGAAAACTATATACCCCCTACATCGCAAAAAAAATTTCGGGGTCGGGGCGTCGGGCGCCCCCCCGGCCCCTATGTAGTTGCGCCCCTGGGTTAAGCCAAATAATTTAGTTTGAACAACCAACCTGCTTCCAAACAAACTTCCTAACCAACTTGCTTCCTAACCAACATGTTTCCTAACCAATTAATTTTGAAATCCTTCCATAATAAGCAAGTAAAAGTCTGAATTTTAAGCCTTTCTAATTATAGAATAGTCCCAAATGCATTATATAGTAGTATAGATGAGGTGCTACGTATTAATTTCCGTATCCTTTAAAAGCAGATTTCTTTTATCATACTTAACCTCTTGCTTAAAAATTTTGCTTTTACGATAATTACAAGTTTTAGATCCTTTCTATAACCATATGTCTTTCACACAAAATAAAAAAGTTCATTTGCATACTCTTATTTTGCTACATATTGAGAGACACATCATCACCATTCATTTAATTTGATCTAATGATGAGGATTAATCTAAGATTTAATTAGTTAAACTTATTATCTTGTCTATTCTTGTCATTCTTTTCTTTTTATTATCTATTTGTCATTTTTGTCTTTCTTATTTATTCACGAATACTAAAACCTTTTATTTTATTTTTTTTAGAACAATAAATAATTATCTCAAAATAAAAACATTTTCTTGTTTTTATACGTTTATCTTCCGTTTTCATATATTTTCGTCCGTTTTCATACCTTTTTTGCCGCTTTTGGACGTTTTCATACGTTCTCGTCCGTTTTCATACGTTTTCATCCGTTTTCATAAGTTTTTGTCCGTTTTCATCTGTCTTCATATGTTTTCGAACGTTTCCATCCGTTTTTATACGTTTTTATCCATTTTTATATGCTTTCGTCCGTTTTCATTTGTTTTCGACGTTTTCATATGCTTTTGTCCATTCTCATACGTTTTCGTCCGTTTTAATATGTTTTCGGTCGTTTTCAGTTGTTTTTATATGCTTCCATCCGTTTTCATGCATTTTCATAGGTTTTCGTCCATTTTCATACGTTTTTGGTTGGTTTCAGACGTTTTCCTACTTTTTCGTCTGTTTTCATACGTTTTCGTGCACTTTTATACGTTTCGTCCGTTTTCCTACGTTTCGTCAGTTTTCATACGTCTTCGTCTGTTTTTATACGTTTTCGGCCATTTTCAGACGTTTTTATACGTTCCATTCATTTCATACGTTTTGGTCCATTTTGATACGTTTTCGGCCGTTTCAGACAAATTAATACATTTTTGTCTGTTTTCGTACGTTTTCATACGTTTCGTCCGTTTTCATATGTTTTCATCCATTTTTGTAAGTTTTCTTACATTTTATAAGTTTTTGTCCGTTTCATACACTTTCATTCGTTTTCACACGTTTTCGTCCGTTTTATATGTTTTCGTACGTTTTGTCCGTTTTCATACGTTTTCGTACAAAAACGTATCAGAACATAGAAAAACGTATGAAAACATAAAAAACCCTACAAAACCGTAAAAATAAAGTATAAAAATGGATAAACACATATAAAACGGAGAATCCAAAAAAAAACTTTTGACCAATGAAACCCAAGTTTAACCAATGGGTCTCAAATTGTTATTTGTGATATTTTAAGTTTATGATAGTATAATTTTGGTTTACTGGCTGTTTAGTTTAATTTTGCTTTGAACCGCATTGGATTGATGTGTTTTGTTTATGTAATTGCTTATTAGTTAAACTATATTATATGACGTGTCTAATATCACTTGTGATATTTTATAAAATAGTTAATGTCTAATATCACTTGTGATATTTCATAAACGAACAAGTATGCTTTTTAACCTTTAATATGGCCTAAGATATTTCATTGCTCTGTATATTTTTTATATATTGTCACCTAGACTAAGGATCAAATGAGAAGAATCCTTAAAATAAGAAGGATGAGAAATAACCATAACTACACATTAGAGATGCATCAATTTGAATTAGATGCATCCCTAATCTTTTAGATGCATCATAATATATTTTCTAGCTAAAAATTAGATGCATATACATGTATTAGATGCATTGCATCAATTTAGACGAATCCTATGTATTTTTCGTCCTCGGCAAGTCAAATTTTTTGCTAGTACTACTTTGCATCGTTTTCACTTCAAAATCACTTTCAAAACTAATTTTGATGCATCTAAATGACTAGAGATGCATCTAATTCAATTCGATGCATCTCAAATATGTAGTTATACTTATTTCTCATTCTTCTCATTTTAAGTTTTCTTCTCATTGGATCCTTACCCTTGTCACCTATGTGTTTTCTAATATTTTTATACTTTTCAGGTAAAAGATGGTTTTTGTTTATGAAATATCACAAGTGATATTACACATTAATTATGTTATTGAAATATCACTAGTAATATTAGACATTAACTATGCTTTTTATTCATTCTGATATTTGTAAGTGACACTTATTTATCTCTTGTGATATACTCCCTCCGTCCCATATTAAGTGTCCACAATGGAATCTTTAGATGTCCCAAATTAAGTGTCCACTTGTATCTTTTAACCAATAAGATGAGACTTTAGTGGGTAATATTAATATTTGATTGGTGGAGAGTTTAATTAGTGGAATCTCCTAAAACTTTGTGCATTATAAAATTGGACACTTAATATGGGACGGAGGGAGTAACACTGTAAGGAAGATGAAGACTAATTCTGTTATTCTAGCTTATTAGTAATATCTCACTTGATAAAGCAATATAATGTGACACTAATTTTGTTATTCTACATGTGAATAATATCTCAGGTGATAAAACAATAAAATGACCAAAAAGTAAATATCATTCATGTATGGTTATATATATTCAAACAACTCAAAAATATCTAAATTTGCGTCATTGTGTACAAAAGTAAATATCTAATATCACTTGTGATATTTCATGATCATAGTTAATGTCTAATATAACTTGTTATAGATATTTCATAAACAATAACCATCTTATACCTTAAATATTAAAATATTAAAAAACACATATGAAAACAGACATATAAAAATATAACAATATTAGAAAAACGTAAGAAAACCGATAAAAAAACGGATGAAAACACATAGATATGTATGAAAATAGACGAAAACGTGTGAAAACGGACGAAAATGTATGAAAACGAACGAAAACGTATAAAACGTATAAAAAGGGGCAAAAACCTATAATAACGGACAAAACGTATAAATATGGACGAAAATGTATGAAAACGGGTGCAAAACGTAGGAAAACATCTAAAAACGCTGAAAACGTATGAAAATGGACGAAAACATATGAATACAGATGAAAATGTATAAAAACGTCTGAAAACGGCCTAACATGTATGAAAACAGACGAAAACGTATGAAACCGGACGAAAACATATGAAAATTGATGAAAACGTATGAAAACAGACGAAAATGTATGAAAACAGACGAACACGTATGGAAACGGATGAAAACGTATGGAAACGGACGAAAACGTATGAAAATGAACGAAAACGTATACAAACGGATGAAAACGTAAGAAAACAGAGGAAAACGTATGAAAGTGGATGAAAACGTCTAAAAATGGCCGAAAACGTATGAAAGCAGACGAAAACATATGAAAACTGACGAAAACGTATGAAAACATCTAAATACAGATGAAAACGTATGAAAACGGATGAAAACATATAAAAACAAACGAAACCTAAGAAAATGGATGAAAACGTATAAAAATGAACGAAAATGAATGAAAACGTATAAAAACGGAAGAAAACATATGAAAACGGTTGGAAACGTATGAAAACGGAAGAAAACGTATGAAAACATTTGAAAACAGATGAAAACGTATGAACACAGACGAAAACGTATAAAAATGAACGAAAATGTAAGAAAACGGACGAAACATAGGAAACGTCTGAAAACGGCCGAAAACGTACGAAAACGTATAAAAACAAGAAAATGTATTTATTGTGAGATAGTTATTTGCCATTTCAAAAAAAATAAGTATACGTGTATATATAAGAAAGACAAGAAAATAAGAAAGATAAAAAAGACAAAAAAAAAATAAAAAAAAAAAGTAAAAATAAAAAAACTACAAGAAAATATTTCTAACTAATTAAATCTTAGATTAAATCCCCACCATTCGATCAAAGTAAATGAGCGATAGGGATGTGTCCCTTAATATGTAGCAAAATAAGAGTATGCAAAATACTCACCTCATATCTCATATTCTTTAAAAACAAGCTTCATTAAACCTTTAGCAACATTAATATCGGTTTCTAGCCTCTTTATAAAGTAATCATGTCTTTATCATTATCCACAACTGACTGAGAGACATTTTTATTAACGATTTGCTCAATTTTTTGTTATCTTTGCTCTTTACATAACAATCTCTAATTTTCATCTTGCGTTTTTAAGTATAACTGATACATGCAATATAAATAGATTAAATGTAGTTTGTACGGATTCAAATGTCATCTCCCCCATTCTCATTTCAAACTACAAGAAAGATAAGTAAAATGATATGTCGTTTAATTTTTTGTTGTGCTTAAAAGTGACACATAATGTCATAATATATATTTAGTACAGACTTAAAAAAATACACTTATATATACATTATACAACTTAGGAATATAATACATATTATTGTATGAACAAATTTTGATTAAAATCAGAAATTAATTTTGTAATAAAATAAGAAATCATTCAATGAGTTAGTTGTTGGCGTGTATTAACTTAAAAAAGCATCCAATGAAAATTCTTAGGTTTAGATTCAATAAAAAGGGTAGTTTAGTAACTTTGTTTTAAATGTTTAAAAATTTAACGTGGAGTTCATGCTTTGTATGTCGTATAAAAAGAGATTCCTAAAGTGAAAGTTGAGAGATAGCCTATTGCCTTGAACCAATTTGCGTTCATTCCCCATACGAAAAATTCTAGGCATACTTTGTTAACTTTGCAGCAAGTAATGTTGTCAAAAGAAAGAGGAAAAATGTATAGGATAACAAAAGTACAAAACTCAAAAGGTATCTTAGAAGTCGCCAACATAAGGATTTCCATCACATGAACGTTGTTATTCCATATATGAAACTTATTCGGTTATTCCATTATTTATTTTTTTGTTTCCGATCAACTTTTGGTTGACGAGACACACTCAGTACCACTTGTGCTATGCCACTATGCCTTATTAGTGTTAATCTATTTAGGTGCTACACACTGCACATTCCCTTCTGTATACAGACACAAACATGGCTGCAGCGCCCAAAACTGAGAACAAACCTCATGTAGTATTCATGCCATATCCAGCACAAAGCCATATAAAAGCAACACTCAAACTAGCAGAGCTCCTGCACCACAAGGGGCTCCAGATAACCTTTATCAACACTGAATTCAACCACACGTTTCCTTGAATCAGGAGGCCAACATTGCCTGGACGGATCACCTAGTTTCCAATTTAAAATCATTTCTAATGGTCATAGCACAATAAATGATGTCGCACACACAGTACATCAACTATGTTATTCAGCGAAAACCAGCTTCTTGGTTCATTTTGTTGGATCATAAACTTGATTTAGTCCAATAAAGATTGGACTATCCATAAAAGCCCGAGCCCATGATGAAAAAGCTTCTAGAACGACGAAGAATGATCCTAAAATATCCATAGATGTCTCTAGAATATTGTAGATAAGTGTAATAGAAAGATCTAGTAAGAAATATCTAGAATATAGATATGTTTGAGGTCGGAAATATCTAGAGAACTATGAAAGTATCTCGGTTCTAGAATCTTCCATGGACAAGTATAAATAGGTGGTGGTGTAAACATTTGTAATATAGAAAAAGCTTAAGCAATAAAAGTAACATTGTAAAAGCTCTCTAAGTATTCCTCTCTTCATCTAATATAAGCCTAAAAGGCTCTCGTGTTTGCAACAAAGTGGTATCAGAGCTAGAAGATCGAGATGTCAGGTGCAAGAACTTGTTCCAATTTTCTCGTCTTACCAAAGATAACTATGGTAGTTGGTGCATTCGAATGAAGGCGTTACTCGGTTCACACGATGTGTGGGAGATAGTCGAGAAAGGTGTTGAGAAAGTTGATGATGAAAGTTCGTTGAATGCCACCCAAAGGGTGGAGTTGCAAAAGGCAAGAAAGAAGGATCAAAGTGCTCTTACACTTATCTATCAATGTCTTGATGATGCGATATTTGAGAAAGTTGCAAATGCAACCACTTCTAAGGAAGCATGGGAAATACTTCAAAATGCTTTCAAAGGAATTGACAAGGTGAAAAAGGTACGTCTTCAAACTCTTAGAGGAGAGTTTGAAAAGCTCCAAATGGAGGAGTCCGAAACTATTTCTGATTATTTCACTCGTGTCTTGACCATTTCAAATGAACTGAAGAGAAATGGTGAAAGCTTGAGTGACACAAGGGTGATAGAAAACATTCTTCGCTCTTTGCCACCAAGCTTTGATTACATTGTCGTGGCCATAGAGGAGTGAAAAGACATAGACTCTATGACCATTGATCAACTGATGGGATCTTTACAAGCCCATGAAGAGAAGTTGAAGAAAAGAAGGGGGAAAGAACCCTTGGAGCAAGCTTTATACTCAAAGGTCTCTTTCAAAGAAAGAGAAAAGAGCTTTCTATATAGAAAGGAGCAAGGATGAGGACGCGGTACTTTTCGAGGTCGTGGTGATTTCCAAGGTTGAGGACGAGGAAGAGGAAGAGAAGGTGTCAACAAAGAAGATGAAAATCAATGGTCTCCATATCGAAGAGGTCGTGGGAGAGGCTTTCAATCTCAAAGAGGAGGTAAGTCCCAAATACAATATTATAATTGTCGCAAATATGGTCATTATGCCAATGAGTGTAGTAGCTCAAGACNTTTCAAAGAAAGAGAAAAGAGCTTTCTATATGGAAAGGAGCAAGGATGAGGACGCGGTACTTTTTGAGGTCGTGGTGATTTCTAAGGCTGAGGACGAGGAAGAGGAAGAGAAGGTGTCAACAAAGAAGATGAAAATCAATGGTCTCCATATCGAAGAGGTCGTGGGAGAGGCTTTCAATCTCAAAGAGGAGGTAAGTCCCAAATACAATATTATAATTGTCGCAAATATGGTCATTATGCCAATGAGTGTAGTAGCTCAAGACAAGTGGAAGAAAAAGCTAATCTTGTGGAGGTAGAAGACAAAGATGAGCTTACCTTGCTAATGGCAAGACGTGACAACCAAGAAGAGAGGATAGAGCCATGGCATATAGATTCCGATGCAAGTAACCATATGATGGGTGAAGAAGACTTGTTCATGGAAATGGAGAAAATTCAAGGTAATGTCACCTTTGGAGACGAATCAAAGGCGCCGGTGAAAGGAAAAGGTAAGATACTTATCCGAGCTAAAGATGGAAGTCACCAATATATTTCGGACGTATACAATGTGCCCAATCTTAAAAGTAACATTTTAAGTGTGGGACAACTTTTAGAGAAAAACTACGATATTCATTTCAAAGATCGTAGTGCTACAATAAGAAATCCTGAAGGAAAGCTCATAGAAAAAGTACCTATGACCAAAAACCAAATGTTCCTTCTAAACATTCAACATGATGAAGCTAAGTGCTTAAAGAGTTGTTTAAAGGATCATTCGTGGCTTTGGCACATGAGGTACGGGCACTTAAACTTTGGTGACTTAAAGTTATTATCCTCAAAGGGAATGGTGAAAGGGTTAGATCAAATTGATCATCCCAATCAAGTGTGTGAAGGATGCCTTCTTGGGAAGCATGCTAGGATTTCGTTCCTAAAAGAAGCGACATCAAGAGCTAAGGAGCCTCTACAACTAATTCACATGGATTTTTGCGGTCCCATTACCCCACCCTCTCATGGTAAGAATCTTTACTTCATGCTTTTTATTGATGACTTTTCAAGAAAAACTTGGGTATATTTTCTAAAAGAAAAATCCCAAGCTTTTGAAGCTTTTAAGACATTTAAAGCTATGGTAGAAAAGGAGAAAGGTTTAAAAATATAATCCATGAGATCCGATAGAGGTGGAGAATTTTTATCGAAAGAATTTAACAAATTTTGTGAGGATAATGGGATCCAGAGAGTTCTAACGGCTCCTTACTCCCCACAACAAAATGGAGTGGTGGAGAGAAAGAATAGAACTATTCTCAATATGGTCCGAAGCATGTTGAAAAGTAAGAAGATGCCAAAGGAGTTTTGGGCCGAAGCGGTTGACTGTGCGGTATATCTATTGAATCGGTGTCCGTCAAAGATTTAGACAACAAAACTCCACAAGAAGCATGGAATGGGATAAAGCCTACTGTGTCTCACCTAAGGGTATTCGGAAGCATAGCATATGTCCATGTTCCGAGCCAAAGGCGATCCAAGCTTGATGATAGAAGTGAGAAGCATGTTTTCATTGGCTATGACAAGCAGTCGAAAGGTTATAAGCTTTATAATCCAATAACAAGGAAGGTGGTAGTGAGTAGAGACGTGGAGTTCGATGAAGAAGAAGCATGGGATTGGAGCANGATTTAGACAACAAAACTCCACAAGAAGCATGGAATGGGATAAAGCCTACTGTGTCTCACCTAAGGGTATTCGGAAGCATAGCATATGTCCATGTTCCGAGCCAAAGGCGATCCAAGCTTGATGATAGAAGTGAGAAGCATGTTTTCGTTGGCTATGACAAGCAGTCGAAAGGTTATAAGCTCTATAATCCAATAACAAGGAACGTGGTAGTGAGTAGAGACGTGGAGTTCGATGAAGAAGAAGCATGGGATTGGAGCATTAAGGAAAATGAAAGGTATGACTTTCTTCCTATGACTGACGAAGAAGAGATAAGTGAATCAAATGAATAAATCCAACAACCTCAAAGTCCAACTGTAACCCAAGACTCACCTTCAAGTTCAAGTGAAGGAGAACCGAAGACAAGAAGTTTGCAGGAGCTCTACGAGGTAACTGGGGAAATACCCCTTCTTTGTTTATATGCTAACTGTGAACCTTTAGTTTTTGAAGAAGCTATGAAAGCAAGAAATGGAGAAAAGCCATGGACGAGGAGATAAAGTCAATAGAAAAGAATGATACGTGGGAGTTGACAACGCTTCCAAAAGGCCAAAAGGCTGTTGGAGTCAAGTGGGTATACAAGGCCAAGAGAAACGACAAAGGCGAAGTGGAGAAGTACAAGGCAAGACTTGTGGCAAAAGGTTACAAGCAGAAGCATGGTATCGACTATGAAGAGGTATTTGCTCCTGATGCTCGTTTAGAAACTATTAGAATGATTATTGCTATTGCTGCTCAATATCGGTGGAAAATCCACCAAATGAATGTGAAGTCTACATTTCTAAATGGACTTCTCGAAGAAGAAGTTTATGTGGAGCAACCAGAGGGATATGTTGCCAAAGGGCATGAAGGTAAAGTGCTAAGGTTGAAAAATGCCTTATATGGTCTAAAGCAGGCACCACGTGCTTGGAATACTAGAATTGACAAGTATTTCCAAGAACATGGTTTCACTAAATGCCGAAGTGAATATGCACTTTACGTGAAATTTGAAAGTGGAGGTATAGTGCTCGTCAACTTGTATGTGGATGATTTGATCTTTACAGGAAACTCTCAGAGTATGATTGATGAGCTCAAGAAGTCAATGACGAAAGAGTTCGAGATGACAAACATAGGACTTATGTCTTATTATCTTGGCATTGAGGTTAAGCAGACGGATGATGGAATTTTTATAAGTCAAGAAGGATATGCTAAGGAGATATTAAAGAGGTTCGGCATGGATAAGTGCAATCCCGTTGGCACCCCCATAGAACATAAGGCAAAGCCTTCTAAGCATGATGGAGGAGAAGCGATAGACTCAACTCAATTCAAAGTCTCGTTGGAAGTTTGCGCTATTTGACATGTACAAGACCTGATATTCTCTTTGCGGTTGGATTGATTAGTCATTTCATGGAAGAGCCTATGACAAAACATTTGGAGATTGCGAAGAGGATCCTTCGTTATATCAAAGGAACCGTAGACTACAGTATGTTTTATTCAACAAGTGAAGACTTCAAGCTCTTTGGATTTAGCGACAGTGACTGGGGTAGAAACAAAGACGATGGAGGAAGTACAACTGGATTCATATTCTTCCTGGGTAACAATTCTTTTACATGGTCTTCAAAGAAGCAACCTATTGTTACCTTGTCCAGTCGTGAACAGAGTACGTAGCTGCAACATCGTGTGTGTGTCACGCAATTTGGCTTCGAAGTATGCTAAAGGAGCTACACATGGAGCAAGAAGATGCAACTGAGATCTACTTGGATAACAAGTCGGCAATCGACTTAGCAAAAAATCCGGTCTACCATGATCGAAGTAAGCATATCAACACTAGTTATCACTTTATCCGAGAGTGCATTGCAAGGAAGGATGTCCAAGTAATACATACGAGGTCCGAAGATCAAGTTGCAGATATCTTCACCAAGCCGCTCAACGAGAAAGACTTCTCAAGACAACGAATGATGCTTGGATTCGGTAAATCAAGTTTAAAGGGGGTGTTGGATCATTAACTTGATTTAGTCCAATAAAGATAGGACTATCCATAAAAGCCCGAGCCCATGATGAAGAAGCTTCTAGAACGACGAAGAATGATCCTAAAATATCCATAGATGTGTCTAGAATATTATAGATGAGTGTAATAGAAAGATCTAGTAAGAAATATCTAGAATATAGATATGTATGAGGTCGGAAATATCTAGAGAACCATGAAAGTATCTCGGTTCTAGAATCTTCCATGGACAAGTATAAATAGGTGGTGGTGTAAACATTTGTAATATAGAAAAAGCTTAAGTAATAAAAGTAACATTGTAAAAGCTCTCTAAGTATTCCTCTCTTCATCTAATATAAGCCTAAAAGGCTCTCTGTTTCCAACACCTTTTTTTGATCTTGTAACCAAACTTCCAACTCCTCCTACTTGTATAATCTCTGATGGTTTTATGTCAGCTTTCACCATTGAGGCCGCACAAAAGCTAGGAATTCCCATTATGCTCTACTGGACGCTCAAAAGCTAGGAATTACCAGTTACAGTTTTCACCATTATGTCAGCTTTCACCATTGAGGCTGCACAAAAGCTAGGAATTACCAGTTACAGTTTTTGGTTGAGAAAGGACTCATACCACTTGAAGGTTTGTGTATGTGTGTGTGTGTTTTATTGTGTATGTGTGTGTGTGTGTGCGCGCGTACTGGCCTCTCTTTCCTTATCTTGGTGTGTATATAACGTTAAAAATGCTGCTTATGCTTCTTAAATAAAACAGATAAGTAGATGTAACAAAATGCATTATAGTATTTGGATTTGCTACAGGTTCAATGAACATAGATAGTCTAGATAATTTCACAAGTGTCTGAATAAGTTCCATACTACTTTTTCAAACATCTATATCACCCTTACATAAGCACACGTAATCACAATTAGTTTGCATCTATCTACACACTCAAAACTGCTAATGTGTTGGATCAAAACATAATAAGCAAACGCTACAAGAATTGGCGAACTTGTTGCAAAGACACCTATTGCGCCGAGCTATAGTGGCGAACGTTGTTGTCGCAATAAAGTAAATTAAATTATTATTTAAATGATTTAATAAATTCCGTTATCATATTAATATGATATTCTTTTGCGACGACCTATAACAACGACATGTCGTGTCGTTGTTATAGGTTTGATTAAAGGGTTAATTGCTTGAAAATGTATCGTATTTGCAAATTTTTGCTATTGTGTGTATTGAACTTTATTTTTTCTTATTATGTGTACTAAACTTTTAAATTTCGATTATTGTGTGTATTTTGTGACCATTTTACCATTATTTTTTTAATTTTGAAGGGTAAAATAGTCATTTTACATAGATAAATAGTCATAAAATACACACATGCAATAATCGAAATTTGAAAGTTCATTACACAATAACAAAAAAAAGTTCAGTACATACAATAACAAAAAGTTACAAGTATATTATATTTTCAAGTAATTAACCCTTGATTAAATTAATATTATATTAACCATTACTTGTAGTAGCGACGACATGTCGTAGCTAGAAGTCCGGCGGGAAGATGATATTAGGAGGGGAATGATTTTTCAGGAAAAAAAATTAAATGAAATAACTTATAGTGACGACACGTCGGCACTATTAATTTATTTTTTATTTTATTTTAGGTGCGCTGAAAATATAAATGGAAAATTCTTTTATTTAAATTACGACTATGTCGTCGCTAAAATACTCGGTCAAAGTCAAAGTTTGAAAACCGACTATTTTGTCGTTTAGTGCACTTATAGTAACGGCATGTTGTTGTCGCTAAAACATTCCGTCGCGAGAGTCCAAATCCTTGTAGTGAGATAAGGAATTCTAATGAGCAATACCAAACATCCCCTGATGGTATTCATGAATATGCAGATACAAGTCACTCAACATTAGAAAGGAGTGTTGATTGGATTCCTGGAATGAATGGCAACCGATTAAAAGATCTTCCAAGTATGGTTTGGACCACAAATCCAAATGGCATTCTTTTAAGTTCGTCATGGAAGCTGCTAAAAGGTCTAAGGAAGTTTCATATAATATCATCCACATGCAGGGGCGGAGCTATTAAGGGACCGGGAAGGGTCCCGGCCCCCCTAGGCCTAAGCCCGTTAGTGTATTTTTTGCGATTTCATGTGTTATTCCGGAAGAAAAATTGTTTCGGCCCTCCCATTTAATGTTCTTCCGGAACAAAAATTGTTTCGGCCCTCCCAAAAAAAAATTTCTAGCTCCGCCACTGTCCACACGTTTGATGAGTTGGAAGCAACTATTGTCAATGCATTGTCATTGATGTTTTCTCGTGTTTACACGGTTGGCCACTGCAGTTACTTCTCGATCAGATACCCGAAGAAGAAAAACAAATAGAAAGGTCCAATGTCAACAGATACAGTTTATGGAAAGAAGAACCAGAGTGTTTGCAATGGCTCGAATCCAAGAAACCAAACTCTGTCATTTATGTGAACTTCGGGAGTTCAACAGTCATGTCTTTAGAAGATTTGAAAGAATTTGGTTGGGGACTTGCTAATAGCAACCACTATTTTCTTTGGATAATTAATCATGGTTGTAGGGGAGTCCGCGGTTTTGCCTCCTGAATTTGAGGTGCATATAAAAAACAGAGGTTTTATAGAAGCTAGTGTTCACAGGAAAATGTCCTTAACCACCCTTCTGTTGGAGGGTTCTTGACTCATGGTGGATGGGGTTCGACCATTGAGAGCTTGTCGGCTGGGGTACCAATGATATGTTGGCCCTTTACGGCTGACCAGACAACCAACTCTAGGTATATATGCAATGAATGGGGGTTGGATTAGAGATGGGGAATAATGTGAGAAGGGGTGATGTTGCAAAGCTTGTTATGGAGTTGATGGGAGAAAGAGGTCACAAACTAAGGAAGAGAGCCATGGAGTGGAAGGTTATGGCGAGAGCTGCAACAAGCACTGATGGCTCGTCTTCTTTGAATGTTGACAAACTTGCTAATGAAATCACTATGTTATCAAGAAACTAGTTATTCGCCATAAAAACTTTCATGTATCTTTAAGTAACGTTATTTTTCTGATATGTATATGTATGACCTGTACTAATGTTAAATCAACAATGAAGCTCGATCCTTTGCCATCCCATGGATATGGGTTGTCGTCATTAGGGCTTAGATCCTGTAAAAGGCCAAATACTGTAGGAAATATAGGAGACATTGAATAAAACTGATGCACAAAAATGTTCAATTTCTATTTAAACGGTGCAAATCGGAAGCGGTTGTCAGTTGGTTTATTTGATAAAAAATTGTATCCTTTTTACGTTCATACTGACCCATCATCATAATGTCATGAATTTTGATGATATATATCAAATCCCAGTTGACAATTTGTGCTTGAAGCTTATTACAACATGGAAGTTTATGCAAATTGAAATAGTTAAGAACACACATGAAAAAGCACACACAAAAGTTCTTTACACACACGCATATATGGGCGACAATGATCAAAACCAACAAAGAAACACTGCCACAAATTTCACTCAATCTATCATCCATCAGATCATTTTATTATCTTAAAAGCAAACCACATGATACAATGGCCATCGTCACCATCTTAGTACCCTCAGTGCCAGATCACCTAACAATAGAAATCGTATTATTGAAAGCATAATAGATATAAATGTGTCAACAAGATTCAAAAAGTGCGTCAAGTAGTTATTATATTTTTATACCCAAGGTGAAGTTCTGGCTTCCCAGGAATTGAGTATGCAGAAGGATCCTGATCCATAGGCTCCATTATATTCAGATGAAGTGAGTTCCTAGCAAGGTATGCCTGCAATGCATTATACGCATGTCCACTGCTCATGTTCAGCTCGTGGACCCTCTCGCTCTCAGCAATCTGTATCCACCAAGAAAGACACACATATTCAGTTCACATATTGGCAGTTTTTTATATACTCTCTCATGTTTATAAATGCATATTTGTGTTTTTCCGAGGAGAACTTACTTGTACCTTTGAACGTAGGAATGCATTGTGATGTTCCAGCTCGACTTCCTGTTATAACCAATGAAAAAACCGAGATCAGATAAGAAATGAAACATTCGAGAAAGGAAAATGGTGAACACTTGGTAGTATGTAGTATTACCCTTTTCTGCAAATTTTCGGTTTCAGCAAGTATCATGTCATTCTGTTGAAGTTAAATTAATTAGAAAAAAACTTGTAAAAATAATGAAAGTTAAAGAATGCAGACACAGTGATTATTGTTGTACCTTCCTGGACCTGATCTTTGAGATTCCTCTTTCAAGCCTGGTCTCCAACTGCTTCAGTTCCTTCACGTTCAAACAGCCCAAGTTCTCACCCATAAGATGGCTGCAGTAAACCCCAAAATAACATGAAAAAAAGGGTCACTTTCTAATGTTTACAATGAAATCAAACAATTACCGACTGAATCTTCACCAGAAAGTAGTTTGCTAACTAGCATATCTAAGGTCTATGTTCACCTGTTAGTATTTTGAAGCATTTGTATCTGCTGACGAAGTTTCTTAGACTCCTGTTGATAAAACTGCATTCACCGGAAATAACGTCAACAATGTTATTGTTAACAACATAAATATTACCAAGCTATACCTTACGTGTGTGCGCAAAAATAAAGGTTACATTTTAACGTGTAGGTTTTAATTTATATGCGCTTATATATAAGTTTGACATATATACTCTTAACCAATATTATGTGTTCGCATTAGAAGACCTCACATTTATGTTTTCTAAGTACAAAAAGAAGAATTAGGACATATATCTTACTTGAGCATTGATCTCTTGGGTTGACCATGTGCTTGGTGTACTTGAAGTTGCTTTCCTGTATCTTTCTATAGTTGATTTGATGCTAAAATTGAAACATGAAAGAACTGTTCAAAACTATGCATAAAATTAACAATGCATGCAATAGCAAGTTTACGGGTATAACTATGGTTACAAATAATAAAAGTTGCTTTTACACAAACAATGCATGTAAATACGATAAGCGTTGAACTAAATAATGATTTGGACCTCAAAACTCATGATATGACTATGCTAGCTAAGATTATTAATCATTGTATCAAAATCTACATGCTGATTTGTAATGGAAAATCTCTTGGATTGCTGGGAACAAAGTCAGCTGCGCTCCTCAATCAGAATATCAGGAGGGTCTGGGAGTGGGTATAGTAGGCTCAAAGCATGTGATGTTCTCGATATCCTTATGAATTTTATGGTGGCGGTTACGGTTAGAAAATGAACAACTACAAATTTTTTCTTGTCTTGGTTAGACCGGTGGAGAGATTCACGAGAAACTTGGAGAAGTCGTTCTGATATAGGAGCAAGTTTTATTGGCAGACATATACGTGTATCGGTAATAAACAATCTTTTTTGCCAAAAACATGATTTACTAGAAAATCATTTAGTTAAAACATTGCCATTGTAATATTAGTGTCAAAAAATTACTAAATGGCATTTTTTTTTTAATTTTTTTTTATATATTTTTATTTTTTGAAATGACAACTTCAATATATCTTGCCAAAACTGGAAAGGCAAAGACCAATGACAGAAATGGCAAAGACTTAAGAAATTATGATTTCACTTTTATGTTTCCAATACAAATCTTGAGCATAGATAGATTTTGTGTGTCCCATGTGTTGTTTGTAAAAGCAAAGTCTATTTTCATGCTAATGGTTTTCTTCACTTCAATTTTGATGCTACTAAGAGTTTTCTTGCACCAAAATAGAAACTGTGAAAACACTCAAGACATTATCTCAGTTAGCAACTCATAAGTCCAAAACTATGCAATAAAATGATGAAGTAGATTTTGTACAAGATACTACTCGTACAATATTATGGTAACTAGTAGCATTTGGGTAACTACAATATTTTAAACTAGTACAAGTAGCATTTTTGGTGTTGATGTCATGTAACTCAAGATTGTCTTGCAATCTCTTATATGTATTGTCATTTCATTTGAATCATTACAAATCCATAGTAAAAATCTTTAATTTTTTTCACCAAGAAAAACTAGTAGTATTTGACTATTAAAGTATGCTAAAGGAGCTACACATGGAGCAAGAAGATGCAACTGAGATCTACTTGGATAACAAGTCGGCAATCGACTTAGCAAAAAATCCGGTCTACCATGATCGAAGTAAGCATATCAACACTAGTTATCACTTTATCCGAGAGTGCATTGCAAGGAAGGATGTCCAAGTAATACATACGAGGTCCGAAGATCAAGTTGCAGATATCTTCACCAAGCCGCTCAACGAGAAAGACTTCTCAAGACAACGAATGATGCTCGGAGTCGGTAAATCAAGTTTAAAGGGGGTGTTGGATCATTAACTTGATTTAGTCCAATAAAGATAGGACTATCCATAAAAGCCCGAGCCCATGATGAAGAAGCTTCTTGAACGACGAAGAATGATCCTAAAATATCCATAGATGTGTCTAGAATATTATAGATAAGTGTAATAGAAAGATCCAGTAAGAAATATCTAGAATATAGATATGTATGAGGTCGAAAATATCTAGAGAACCATGAAAGTATCTCGGTTCTAGAATCTTCCATGGACAAGTATAAATAGGCGGTGGTGTAAACATTTGTAATATAAAAAAAGCTTAAGTAATAAAAGTAACATTGTAAAAGCTCTCTAAGTATTCCTCTCTTCATCTAATATAAGCCTAAAAGGCTCTCTGTTTCCAACACCTTTTTTTGATCTTGTAACCAAACTTCCAACTCCTCCTACTTGTATAATCTCTGATGGTTTTATGTCAGCTTTCACCATTGAGGCTGCACAAAAGCTAGGAATTCCCATCATGCTCTACTGGACGCTCGCTGCCTGTGGCTTGATAGGCTTTTACCAGTTACAGTTTTTGGTTGAGAAAGGACTCATACCACTTGAAGGTTTGTGTATGTGTGTGTGTGTGTGTGTTTTATTGTGTATGTGTGTGTGTGTGTGCGCGTACTGGCCTCTCTTTCCTTATCTTGGTGTGTATATAACGTTAAAAATGCTGCTTATGCTTCTTAAATAAAACAGATAAGTAGATGTAACAAAATGCATTATAGTATTTGGATTTGCTACAGGTTCAACGAACATAGATAGTCTAGATAATTTCACAAGTGTCTGAATAAGTTCCAGACTACTTTTTCAAACATCTATATCACCCTTACATAAGCACACGTAATCACAATTAGTTTGCATCTATCTACACACTCAAAACTGCTAATGTGTTGGATCAAAACATAATAAGCAGACGCTACAAGAATTGGCGAACTTGTTGCAAAGACACCTATTGCGCCGAGCTATAGTGGCGAACGTTGTTGTCGCAATAAAGTAAATTAAATTATTATTTAAATGATTTAATAAATTCCGTTATCATATTAATATGATATTCTTTTGCGACGACCTATAACAACGACATGTCGTGTCGTTGTTATAGGTTTGATTAAAGGGTTAATTGCTTGAAAATGTATCATATTTGCAAATTTTTGCTATTGTGTGTATTGAACTTTATTTTTTCTTATTATGTGTACTAAACTTTTAAATTTCGATTATTGTGTGTATTTTGTGACCATTTTACGCTTATTTTTTAATTTGAAGGGTAAAATAGTCATTTTACATAGATAAATAGTCATAAAATACACACATGCAATAATCGAAATTTGAAAGTTCATTACACAATAACAAAAAAAAGTTCAGTACATACAATAACAAAAAGTTACAAGTATATTATATTTTCAAGTAATTAACCCTTGATTAAATTAATATTATATTAACCATTACTTGTAGTAACGACGACATGTCGTAGCTAGAAGTCCGGCGGGAAGATGATATTAGGAGGGGAATGATTTTTCAGGAAAAAAAATTAAATGAAATAACTTATAGTGACGACACGTCGGCACTATTAATTTATTTTTTATTTTATTTTAGGTGCGCTGAAAATATAAATGGAAAATTCTTTTATTTAAATTACGACTATGTCGTCGCTAAAATACTCGGTCAAAGTCAAAGTTTGAAAACCGACTATTTTGTCGTTTAGTGCACTTATAGTAACGGCATGTTGTTGTCGCTAAAACATTCCGTCGCGAGAGTCCAAATCCTTGTAGTGAGATAAGGAATTCTAATGAGCAATACCAAACATCCCCTGATGGTATTCATGAATATGCAGATACAAGTCACTCAACATTAGAAAGGAGTGTTGATTGGATTCCTGGAATGAATGGCAACCGATTAAAAGATCTTCCAAGTATGGTTTGGACCACAAATCCAAATGGCATTCTTTTAAGTTCGTCATGGAAGCTGCTAAAAGGTCTAAGGAAGTTTCATATAATATCATCCACATGCAGGGGCGGAGCTATTAAGGGACCGGGAAGGGTCCCGGCCCCCCTAGGCCTAAGCCCGTTAGTGTATTTTTTGCGATTTCATGTGTTATTCCGGAAGAAAAATTGTTTCGGCCCTCCCATTTAATGTTCTTCCGGAACAAAAATTGTTTCGGCCCTCCCAAAAAAAAATTTCTAGCTCCGCCACTGTCCACACGTTTGATGAGTTGGAAGCAACTATTGTCAATGCATTGTCATTGATGTTTTCTCGTGTTTACACGGTTGGCCACTGCAGTTACTTCTCGATCAGATACCCGAAGAAGAAAAACAAATAGAAAGGTCCAATGTCAACAGATACAGTTTATGGAAAGAAGAACCAGAGTGTTTGCAATGGCTCGAATCCAAGAAACCAAACTCTGTCATTTATGTGAACTTCGGGAGTTCAACAGTCATGTCTTTAGAAGATTTGAAAGAATTTGGTTGGGGACTTGCTAATAGCAACCACTATTTTCTTTGGATAATTAATCATGGTTGTAGGGGAGTCCGCGGTTTTGCCTCCTGAATTTGAGGTGCATATAAAAAACAGAGGTTTTATAGAAGCTAGTGTTCACAGGAAAATGTCCTTAACCACCCTTCTGTTGGAGGGTTCTTGACTCATGGTGGATGGGGTTCGACCATTGAGAGCTTGTCGGCTGGGGTACCAATGATATGTTGGCCCTTTACGGCTGACCAGACAACCAACTCTAGGTATATATGCAATGAATGGGGGTTGGATTAGAGATGGGGAATAATGTGAGAAGGGGTGATGTTGCAAAGCTTGTTATGGAGTTGATGGGAGAAAGAGGTCACAAACTAAGGAAGAGAGCCATGGAGTGGAAGGTTATGGCGAGAGCTGCAACAAGCACTGATGGCTCGTCTTCTTTGAATGTTGACAAACTTGCTAATGAAATCACTATGTTATCAAGAAACTAGTTATTCGCCATAAAAACTTTCATGTATCTTTAAGTAACGTTATTTTTCTGATATGTATATGTATGACCTGTACTAATGTTAAATCAACAATGAAGCTCGATCCTTTGCCATCCCATGGATATGGGTTGTCGTCATTAGGGTTTAGATCCTGTAAAAGGCCAAATACTGTAGGAAATATAGGAGACATTGAATAAAACTGATGCACAAAAATGTTCAATTTCTATTTAAACGGTGCAAATCGGAAGCGGTTGTCAGTTGGTTTATTTGATAAAAAATTGTATCCTTTTTACGTTCATACTGACCCATCATCATAATGTCATGAATTTTGATGATATATATCAAATCCCAGTTGACAATTTGTGCTTGAAGCTTATTACAACATGGAAGTTTATGCAAATTGAAATAGTTAAGAACACACATGAAAAAGCACACACAAAAGTTCTTTACACACACGCATATATGGGCGACAATGATCAAAACCAACAAAGAAACACTGCCACAAATTTCACTCAATCTATCATCCATCAGATCATTTTATTATCTTAAAAGCAAACCACATGATACAATGGCCATCGTCACCATCTTAGTACCCTCAGTGCCAGATCACCTAACAATAGAAATCGTATTATTGAAAGCATAATAGATATAAATGTGTCAACAAGATTCAAAAAGTGCGTCAAGTAGTTATTATATTTTTATACCCAAGGTGAAGTTCTGGCTTCCCAGGAATTGAGTATGCAGAAGGATCCTGATCCATAGGCTCCATTATATTCAGATGAAGTGAGTTCCTAGCAAGGTATGCCTGCAATGCATTATACGCATGTCCACTGCTCATGTTCAGCTCGTGGACCCTCTCGCTCTCAGCAATCTGTATCCACCAAGAAAGACACACATATTCAGTTCACATATTGGCAGTTTTTTATATACTCTCTCATGTTTATAAATGCATATTTGTGTTTTTCCGAGGAGAACTTACTTGTACCTTTGAACGTAGGAATGCATTGTGATGTTCCAGCTCGACTTCCTGTTATAACCAATGAAAAAACCGAGATCAGATAAGAACTGAAACATTCGAGAAAGGAAAATGGTGAACACTTGGTAGTATGTAGTATTACCCTTTTCTGCAAATTTTCGGTTTCAGCAAGTATCATGTCATTCTGTTGAAAGTTAAATTAATTAGCAAAAACATGTAAAAATAATGAAAGTTAAAGAATGCAGACACAGTGATTATTGTTGTACCTTCCTGGACCTGATCTTTGAGATTCCTCTTTCAAGCCTGGTCTCCAACTGCTTCAGTTCCTTCACGTTCAAACAGCCCAAGTTCTCACCCATAAGATGGCTGCAGTAAACCCCAAAATAACATGAAAAAAAGGGTCACTTTCTAATGTTTACAATGAAATCAAACAATTACCGACTGAATCTTCACCAGAAAGTAGTTTGCTAACTAGCATATCTAAGGTCTATGTTCACCTGTTAGTATTTTGAAGCATTTGTATCTGCTGACGAAGTTTCTTAGACTCCTGTTGATAAAACTGCATTCACCGGAAATAACGTCAACAATGTTATTGTTAACAACATAAATATTACCAAGCTATACCTTACGTGTGTGCGCAAAAATAAAGGTTACATTTTAACGTGTAGGTTTTAATTTATATGCGCTTATATATAAGTTTAACATATATACTCTTAACCAATATTATGTGTTCGCGTTAGAAAACCTCACATTTATGTTTTCTAAGTACAAAAAGAAGAATTAGGACATATATCTTACTTGAGCATTGATCTCTTGGGTTGACCATGTGCTTGGTGTACTAGAAGTTGCTTTCCTGTATCTTTCTATAGTTGATTTGATGCTAAAATTGAAACATGAAAGAACTGTTCAAAATTATGCATAAAATTAACAATGCATGCAATAGCAAGTTTACGGGTATAACTATGGTTACAAACAATAAAAGTTGCTTTTACACAAACAATGCATGTAAACACGATAAGCGTTGAACTAAATAATGATTTGGACCTCAAAACTCATGATATGACTATGCTAACTAAGATTATTAATCATTGTATCAAAATCTACATGCTGATTTGTAATGGAAAATCTCTTGGATTGCTGGGAACAAAGTCAGCTGCGCTCCTCAATCCAAATATCAGGAGGGTCTGGGAGTGGGTATAGTAGGCTCAAAGCATGTGATGTTCTCGATATCCTTATGAATTTTATGGTAGCGGTTATGGTTAGAAAATGAACAACTACAAATTTTTTCTTGTTTGGTTAGACCGGTGGAGAGATTCACGAGAAACTTGGAGAAATCGTTCTGATATAGGAGAAAGTTTTATTGGCAGACATATACGTGTATCGGTAATAAACAATCTTTTTTGCCAAAAACATGATTTACTAGAAAATCATTTAGTTAAAACATTGCCATTGTAATATTAGTGTCAAAAAATTACTAAATGGCATTTTTTTTTAATTTTTTTTTATATATTTTTATTTTTTGAAATGACAACTTCAATATATCTTGCCAAAACTGGAAAGGCAAAGACCAATGACAGAAATGGCAAAGACTTAAGAAATTATGATTTCACTTTTATGTTTCCAATACAAATCTTGAGCATAGATAGATTTTGTGTGTCCCATGTGTTGTTTGTAAAAGCAAAGTCTATTTTCATGCTAATGGTTTTCTTCACTTCAATTTTGATGCTACTAAGAGTTTTCTTGCACCAAAATAGAAACTGTGAAAACACTCAAGACATTATCTCAGTTAGCAACTCATAAGTCCAAAACTATGCAATAAAATGATGAAGTAGATTTTGTACAAGATACTACTCGTACAATATTATGGTAACTAGTAGCATTTGGGTAACTACAATATTTTAAACTAGTACAAGTAGCATTTTTGGTGTTGATGTCATGTAACTCAAGATTGTCTTGCAATCTCTTATATGTATTGTCATTTCATTTGAATCATTACAAATCCATAGTAAAAATCTTTAATTTTTTTCACCAAGAAAAACTAGTAGTATTTGACTATATGGTCAAACTTAGTATTAGAATTATCTATTTTCTTTACTAAGTTTTCTTATTTTACCCTGATTTACCATTTGAAGAATACTGGATACTAAAAATGGCAAAATCTTTATTAATGTACTGAACTTGCCACGTTTGTGACTTTCGTGTAGCGAAAAAAAAAACTTTCCTTATATGAGTACTAAACTTCCATTTTTTGGTCTTTTTGATGTACTTTTGGACAATTTTGCCCTTGGATTTTTAAAATTTTGAGGGGCAAAAACGTCCAAAAATACATCAAAAAGACCAAAAAATGGCAGTTTAGTACCCATTAAGAAAAGTTTTTTTTTTTCAGTACACAAAAGTCACATTTATGGCAAATAATTTATGGCAAGTATGATGCATTTTTAAAGATTTTGACCTACTAAAAATCCAGTAATACTTAATACTCATTTTACCCACAAGTACTCACATCACTAGATTGTATTATCTTGTATGAACTGCACATTTCAATATATTGTATGTTATTCAAAATAGTAAAACAAGCATTAAACTAACAAAAAACTGTATTCAGTGTACTTTTGCATAATATTGTGTTTCTTGTGAAAAAATGGTTTTGAGATGGAAAATGCAATTTATTTATTTTGATGGAGATTGATTAGATTCATAATAATGTGTCATACTGTCATGTACAAGTATAGTTACATACATATGCATGAAATGTCAAATGACTTTCAAAATTTGCAGTGACTAAAATGAAAGAACAATGATGAAAAGATTATCAAATTTATAAAATCATAAGCATATGTCACTAACTTACTCAAATACGTATTTGAGGTACTAGGATATTGTTTTGGTCATTATTAGGTCTTATGACTACAAATTACATCTACCCATTTTTTATTTTTATTTTTTCTTTAACCAAATGTATTCCCTTAGATGAAAAAAAGTTCCCTCGTATTCACCTTAATAGATAAACTATTTACTAAAAGCCAGTTACATTATCAAGAAATAAATTTGTTTACTTAGCTTATTCCAAAAAGTGAAATATAGTAATTTTCTTATAATTTGTTCTTCCATCTAACAATGGAAGGTCTAAATCTTGAAAGTTTTTAACAATCATCAAGTTTTCTTTGCTCTATATAACTCTAAAACGATTAAATGGCAAAATAAAAAAATTAAAAATAATAATTAAAAAAAAAAGTTGTGATAATTGTGATGAAAGTAAAACATGAACAAGAAATGAAAGTTGATAATAAGGAGAACATTTACTTGTTATTAGCATACTCGTAGACTCTTCCACGGCTAGAGAACACAATCAGGGTGATTTCAGCATCACAAAGAACCGAAAGCTCATAAGCCTTCTTTAGAAGCCCGTTTCTCCTCTTGCAAAACGTGACCTGCCGATTGGTGTTGTTCTCGATCCTTTTAATCTCGATCTTTCCTCTGCCCATCTTGTTTGCTGCATATAAAAAAATCAATTTAGCATATTCCGTTCAAAAAAAAAATTTAGCATATTACCCCTAAAAAATATCAGATCTATAATCCATCATCCTAAAAAAAAATATCAATCATCATGGGTATGCATACTTAATCTTGAAATTACAATCTATCATACAAAAGTTAAACCTTTTTTTTTCACTTATTATGTGTACGTAAAATTACTCGTTTTTATTTTGACGATACCTAATGAAAAAGTTGATACTTTTTTATGTAGAAATTGATAAATAATGAAAAAAAATCACATCTTAAGAACAAATCATTTTTCTAATCACGTATTTTTAATTTTAATTTCAGATCAACACATATATAAGTTAGCCAAACTACGTGGTATATGAGATCCAACAGAATAATTATGTTTAGAAAGAGAATTAATTTTCAAAATCTGAAATTTGTTCTTTATAAATCAGTTTTCTACATTTGTAATCTAGGTAAAACAAATATAGAAAATAGCCCTATGGAAATTATACCTACATGTAACACACATCCATACACATACTCATATATAATGTTCGATATTCGCTTAAAACGAACCATATCCAGATCTAAACCTGTAAAGAACACAAACTAGTAGTAGATCTTGAAGAATCTCATACCCAAATCATGGGAAAACCAAAGAACACAAA
>LBNU01010634.1:243298-254782 GCA_014162995.1 Artemisia annua
TAATACTTAATACTCATTTTACCCACAAGTACTCACATCACTAGATTGTATTATCTTGTATGAACTGCACATTTCAATATATTGTATGTTATTCAAAATAGTAAAACAAGCATTAAACTAACAAAAAACTGTATTCAGTGTACTTTTGCATAATATTGTGTTTCTTGTGAAAAAATGGTTTTGAGATGGAAAATGCAATTTATTTATTTTGATGGAGATTGATTAGATTCATAATAATGTGTCATACTGTCATGTACAAGTATAGTTACATACATATGCATGAAATGTCAAATGACTTTCAAAATTTGCAGTGACTAAAATGAAAGAACAATGATGAAAAGATTATCAAATTTATAAAATCATAAGCATATGTCACTAACTTACTCAAATACGTATTTGAGGTACTAGGATATTGTTTTGGTCATTATTAGGTCTTATGACTACAAATTACATCTACCCATTTTTTATTTTTATTTTTTCTTTAACCAAATGTATTCCCTTAGATGAAAAAAAGTTCCCTCGTATTCACCTTAATAGATAAACTATTTACTAAAAGCCAGTTACATTATCAAGAAATAAATTTGTTTACTTAGCTTATTCCAAAAAGTGAAATATAGTAATTTTCTTATAATTTGTTCTTCCATCTAACAATGGAAGGTCTAAATCTTGAAAGTTTTTAACAATCATCAAGTTTTCTTTGCTCTATATAATTTAAAACGATTAAATGGCAAAATAAAAAAATTAAAAATAATAATTATAAAAAAAAGTTGTGATAATTGTGATGAAAGTAAAACATGAACAAGAAATGAAAGTTGATAATAAGGAGAACATTTACTTGTTATTAGCATACTCGTAGACTCTTCCACGGCTAGAGAACACAATCAGGGTGATTTCAGCATCACAAAGAACCGAAAGCTCATAAGCCTTCTTTAGAAGCCCGTTTCTCCTCTTGCAAAACGTGACCTGCCGATTGGTGTTGTTCTCGATCCTTTTAATCTCGATCTTTCCTCTGCCCATCTTGTTTGCTGCATATAAAAAAATCAATTTAGCATATTCCGTTCAAAAAAAAAATTTAGCATATTACCCCTAAAAAATATCAGATCTATAATCCATCATCCTAAAAAAAAATATCAATCATCATGGGTATGCATACTTAATCTTGAAATTACAATCTATCATACAAAAGTTAAACCTTTTTTTTTCACTTATTATGTGTACGTAAAATTACTCGTTTTTATTTTGACGATACCTAATGAAAAAGTTGATACTTTTTTATGTAGAAATTGATAAATAATGAAAAAAAATCACATCTTAAGAACAAATCATTTTTCTAATCACGTATTTTTAATTTTAATTTCAGATCAACACATATATAAGTTAGCCAAACTACGTTGTATATGAGATCCAACAGAATAATTATGTTTAGAAAGAGAATTAATTTTCAAAATCTGAAATTTGTTCTTTATAAATCAGTTTTCTACATTTGTAATCTAGGTAAAACAAATATAGAAAATAGCCCTATGGAAATTATACCTACATGTAACACACATCCATACACATACTCATATATAATGTTCGATATTCGCTTAAAACGAACCATATCCAGATCTAAACCTGTAAAGAACACAAACTAGTAGTAGATCTTGAAGAATCTCATACCCAAATCATTGGAAAACCAAAGAACACAAAAGTTTATAAGAAAAAAATGATTCTTTTTAAAATCTTGAAACCCTAACTCAAAATTCTATGAAACAGTAACTTAAAACCATCTTCATCAAGCCAAGAAACAAGTTTCCCTTCATAAATTTTGGAACTTTAATTTATTATTCATACCATTTATACCTCACTATATATTTATACTCTTACTATTTTTATATCTAAACATAACATACAATAAGAAGCAAATAATACACAGATCTAAAGAACACACACACACACAAGCTGTGTGAAGAAAAGAAAGATAGAGCACACCTTCAAGAACTGCTTCTTAGAAACTAGATATGAAAAGAAAGATATATAAAGAGTTCTGAGAAAACCCTAAAATTATTTCTTTGTTTTTTACTTTTTAGCAAAAAACATATACTTAATTTCTTTGCATATAATCATGGTGTAGCCCCACATATATACATACACACATTTATACACACTCATATACATACATTAATACATAAAACGGGAGCTGGCTGAGACAATGACAATTACTATATTTGATGTTTAAAACATTGGTTGTCAATAAAAGCAAGGCAAATGAACTAATACCCTAAACTGATAAGTGAAGTTGAGTTTCTGTTTTTACTATTGTGCCCTTGGCTTTTACTTTCTATTACTGAAATGACATTTGCTATTTAATTAGCCAATGATGCATGCACAACATGTGCATTTGTTTTGGTATCATAGACAATGTGTGCACAAATGATATATCATGGATTAACCGAGTTTTTTTCTATTCGTTGTATAGAGCTTAATTAACATTCATGTTAATTTTACTAAGTCAATGGGTTGAGATACTAAGTTGGCCTCTTTCACGCTTCCGTCTAAAGGTGGTGACGTACGTATTTCTCATCTTATATATAGTACTTTGAAACTGCCAACGTGTGACTTGAAATTTATAGTGACGAATATGCTAACCAAGGAATGCAACGGAATGATTCTGGGCAAAAATAATAATAATAATAATAATAATAATAATAATAATAATAATAATAATAATAATAATAATAATAATAATAATAATAATAATAATAATAATAATAATAATAATAAACTGATGGTTATATCTTGAGTTCATTTGCTGACGTACTTACTGTTGATAGAAACAAAACTCAAGTTAACTGTTGTGTTGTAACTATGCCTGCTTCTGGTGAATGTGAAGTAGTGATACCTAGATCATATGTGGAAGAGGTAAGTGGAAAATTGGCTAATTCATTATACAGTTATTTCATTGATAAACGTGTGGCATTTTCAGCTGTGTATATGTTTTGGGAAAATACGGCATACAAAAGATTATGATGAATGCCAATGGTTTTTTTCAAATTTGCTTCCAAAAATGGGGTTGATGATATAATTGAGAATGGTCCTTGGATGATCCGTATCATACCGATAATTCTCAATAAATGGACTACTTCTACTAGTTTGAAAGAAGAAGAGTTAACTCGTGTTCCGGTTTAGGTTAAACTTCATGATGTTCCTATGGCGGCATTTATTGCTGATGGTAGTGCTATTGCAACTAAGATTGGTAAACCGCTAATGCTTAATTCATTTACTAGTACGATGTGCAACGAATCATGGGGGCGAAATAGCTATGCACATACTATGACTGAAGTAAGTGCTGAAAACACTTTGAAAGACTCAACGGTTATTGCTATCCTAATTTTGGATGATGAGGGATACATGTACGAAACAGTTACTATTGAATATGAATGGACTCCTCCACGATGTGTCAATTGCAAGATTTTTGGACATGACTCGGAACATTGCCCTAAAATGACTCCTACTAAGCCTATGAATCGTGGGGAGGTACATTTGGTGGTACGAAGTTGAATTGAAGTAATGTTGGAACTGGTGGAAAGAAAGCGGCTAGTGGCTTCAATATGAGTTCAAAATTATAGTTTAAGTCGACTAAGCAGGTATATAAACTTGTTTCTAAAAAGAATGGTGCTACTACAAGCGGTACGAAGAACAATACTAAAACACGTAGTAGAGAGGCAAGTTGTTCGAACCCCTTTGATGCACATAGGTCAGTTGAAAACGATGATGTGTTAGGTGCAAATGAGGGTAATTCCATGAGGGCTGAAATTGTTGTGGACGAGGGGCAAAAGGTTGATGCAGAGCTTATTCAGATCTTGCCGAGTACGCCTAATGATGTTACACTTGTGAATAAGGTACAATTGGCACATGAGCAGCCAACGTCTAACGTGGCCAGTGTGGGTGACGAGGATGGTGATAATGAAGTGGAAGAGGTTTTTGATGAAATATCAGGTTTCATAGCATTCAAGAGTTGAGGTGGAATCACGAGGAATAGCCTACACGAGGGCTGAAATTACTGTGGACGAGGGGCAAAAGGTTGATGCAGAGCTTATTCAGATCTTGCCGAGTACGCCTAATGATGTTACACTTGTGAATGAGGTACAATTGGCACATGAGCAGCCAACGTCTAACGTGGCCAGTGTGGGTGACGAGGATGGTGATAATGAAGTGGAAGAGGTTTTTGATGAAATATCAGGTTTCATGGCATCCAAGAGTTGAGGTGGAATCACGAGGAATAGCCTACACGAGCGTTGAAAAGATGATTATGATAATAACTCGTATAATGATGATGACTGTGAAGATTGACTGAAGAGCAATTAATTTTTTGTGATGCTTATGATATTAAAGTTCGTGGTCATACTAGATGTTAGTAGTTTTATAGAGTAGTTTTTCATAAGTTTGGTTTGTCATTCTTATGATAGGTTTGGTTTGAAGCACAAATGGTGCGTTTGTTTACCCGTCTATGTAACAAGTTGATCAAAATATGGGATTCACTCATATTCTATATACTTAAATATTTTTTGAAGTAATAAAATTTATCGGATAAAATAAAAATAAATAAATAAATAACTCTTACCAAAAAAAATAAAAAATAATAATAATATAAAATGGTGACACAAGAAAAAATTATGAGGAACACGGCTCAAACTTTTTAAGGATAAATTCCACCTTGTGTACAAGACCAAATTTACTAGAAATGAATAGAGCTCAGTATCCTCTAGTTAGTTACATCTATAACGATTCACAAGAAGCCTCTAGCATATGGTTGACATTGAAAACTTTAAGCTTGTATAAGGGAATAAGAGGAGGGACTATTCTGAGATGAACAACAACAAGACACGTGATTTGATTTACCACTTTGTCATAATTCTTTAGCTATTCCTTAATGGGCCAACCAGATAAACTTTTTGGCCTGAAGCACACCAAATGGTCCAAATCCACTCTGAAACGCTACTTGGTACCAGGCCCGTTACTAGGGGTGTTCATCGCCTCATCGATTCAATTATCAGGTTATTCAGTTAAAAAAAATCTGCGTTAAACTGAAATAACCGGAATACATAATTTTAATTATTTTTTCATTTAATTAAAAGAAATAAAAAAAAATTCTACTGATTTTTTTTCATAAAAATACATAGAAAAAATATATATTTATATGAATTCGGTTTTCGGTTCAGTTTTCGGTTTTCATTGCCAAAACTATATCTAAACCGATAATCGAATATTTAGTTCGGTTCGGTTCGATTTTGATCAATTCGGTTCGGTTACGAATTTGTTTCAGTTTTTTCAATTAGGTTCGGTTTCGATTTTTTGTTACTATGGATATTACCCGATTCGTGTTACCTCATTCGTTGTTCGGGTACCTGCCTGCCTACACAAACAAGCAGTGTTTTGAAACCCGTGTCGACCCGGCCGGATTAACCGGTTCGATGGGTTTCGACAAAAAAACGGGTTATAAAAAACCCGGGTTGACCCGGGCCGACCCGGTGGCCAAACCGGTTGACCCGGCGGTCGAACCGGTTGACCCGGTCGAAAAAGGGAAAAAAAATAAAAACCGGGTTGACCCGACGGTCGAACCGGTTGACCCGGTGCCCGGTGACTCTACGGGTCGATTTCGAACCCGGTTTTCAAAACATTGCAAATAAGTCTCGTCTAAGCCAAAAATAAGCAGTTAAATAGAAAGGGCTCCATCTGAGATACACGTGGACGACATAGGTCAAAGTCAAAATTCGAAAACATATACTCAGCTCCGTATTCCTCTCCATAAAACCCTAAACCCTCTCCCAACATTTCCTTTTACCCTAAGGCCTAAACCCTAAATCAACGATTTGAAACAATGGCACTGGTAAGATTTTACGACTTTATTTGTAATTGGGTTACACTTGTATTTATTAATAACGGGGATCTTTTCTTTTGGTTCTTCGTGTTTGTTGCATATATTCTAGTAAGTAGAATGGTTTTTATTAGAGTACTTTGTTGTCGAGTTTTCCGCTATTATTAGAGTAGTAAACACATTGAGGTTTGAAAGGGTATTTGGGATTCACTTACTTTTTTTAAACTGCTTATGATTAAGCAGTTTTAAGTGTTTGGGGCGTTTAATATGCTTTTGCTTATCTGCTTAGTTTTTGGCTTATTTGAGATGAAACTAATGGGTGTTTGTTTAAGACTATTTTTGGGCTTATGACCTTATTTGATTCCGGGTTATATTTCATAAGCTCCATTTTCCGGCTTATTTTGAAACTTATCAGCTTATCTAAGCTTGATATATCATAATTAGCTTATATTAGCCCATAAGTTTCTAAATTGGCTCGAAAAATGGAGCTTATGAAATATAAGCCAGAATGAAATAAGCTCATAAGCCCAAATATAAGCTTAAACAAACACCTCTAAATATAAGCTCATAAGCCCAAATAACATACCTTTTACCGTCATATCTAATCTATGATTCATTATAAATGGAGTAGATTGAATATTGTGTTATTTTTTAGTTAAAGTTGTTTTACAAAATAAGAAAATCCAAACACTATTTACGGAAGGGCTTATTGAGTAAAACTAGAAGCATAGGCAGAAGCGTTAGCATTTCCAAACACCCGCTGAATGTCATCTTGTTAGGAGATAGGACCACTATTTTAAGATGAGATATATTATGACAAATAATAATAGTTAGCCAAACTAAATGAAAAAAAGGGGTTATAACAAATGTTTGGTTTAAAGAAGAAGATATAACCAAACCGAATGGAAAGAGGGCATAAAAAGAAATGATTCATTTGTTGGATTTTCTGTTGGTTTTTAGAGGATTTTGCTTTCGAATGATCCAAAAGTGAGTACACGACACAAAAAAGGAATGTTTTAGTAACTCAAGATAGATTAAAAATAGTACGAGTAAAACGGGATAATTGAAAATGTATGTTGATATTTTTATCCAAATTACCCTATCAAGATATGTATAGCAAAACAGTAATAATGATAGAGTAATAAATTCCTTGTCTCCTTTTCATGAAACATAAATTTTTAAGCCTAGGAACTGGATACTTACGGAAATTTGTTATGATTATCTCCAATGCAGATTATACATGCAGGCAGCACAAATAAAAATGCAATGAAGGCTCTCATTGTGGCAGAATACACCGGTGTGAAAGTTGAGTTAGTCAAGGATTTTCAGATGGGTGTATCAAATAAAACACCCGAGTTCCTCAGTCTGAATCCTATCGGGAAGGTAATCAAATAAAATACAGGACAGACTCCTGTGATTTTCCTCATTTAATGGTTTCTTATAAATGTTTTGAAACTTGTAGGTTCCTGTGCTTGAAACTCCTGATGGTTCGGTATTTGAAAGCAATGCTATTGCTCGTTATGGTGAGAACATGTCAAACATGGTCACTTTTTTCAATTTTTTTGTCAGATGTAGATTGTTACAGCATATTGTATTTACTCTTTCCTGCAGTTGCTCGGTTGACGGATAACACCCTTTTTGGCACTTCCTTGATTGATTATGTAAGACACTGATAGGTTCATCTCTTTTAGACTCATTATATATATGTGCTTGTGTTGGAATGGCTTGACGGGTGGGTCAAGCACGTGGGGTGAAACAGGTCATCATATTACACGGGTACTAATAGTCGAGATCGGGTTAGGCTGGTCCACAAATGTTTTATTATTCACTTTTGCAACTCTTTTTAAATAACTAAGAGTGTTAGTAGTCATCATGGTAATCTTAATCTTTGAAAGAAAATTTTAATTTCTGAAAAGTCAAATCAATATTTTAAGGACTTTGGACAAGTTTCAACCCGTTTGACCAGTTCTCGAATTTTTTAATTGCCTCACTGGACCCGTTGTGAAAGAACAGTGCCCATATTTAAAGTAAATGCGTCAAAATTGCCACCTCTACCTTGTGTTTTTGGTGAAACATTCAAACTCGTTTTCATCTCTCTTTGTTTTCCCATCTTTATATCATTCTTCTATGGTGGCGAGTAAAGCTAGCCCTTAAAAGTATTTAATGTGATCCATAAATTCCCATTCTGTATCTGTGATTGTTTTAGGGGCGCATTGAACAATGGATTGATTTTGCCACTTTGGAGATCGATTCCAATATTCTGCGTTGGTTTATCCCACGAATTGGATTTGCTGTGTATCTTCCTCCGGTAAGGATCTCCGGTCCATTACCTTTGCATGCAAAATCTGTTATTTCTGAATAAAAGAATTACTAATCGAATTTCAAATGCATTCATAAAGGCTGAAGAAGCTGCAATTTCTTCATTGAAGAGAGCTTTAGCAGCTTTAAACACCCATCTGGCTTCCAACACATACCTAGTCGGACATTCTGTGACACTCGCTGACATCATCATGACGTGTAACCTGGTTTTGGGTTTTAGCCGAATCATGACTAAGAGCTTTACCTCAGAATTTCCTCATGTTGAAAGATACTTTTGGACAATGGTTAATCAACCAAATTTCTTGAAGATTGTGGGTGAGGTCAAGCAAGCTGATTCTGTTCCACCTGTTCAGTCAGCAAAGAAACCATCAGAAAACAAAGAACCTGTAAATCCAACTGTAAAGGATGCGCCTAAAGAAGAGGCTAAAAAAGAAGTCAAGGAACAAGTGGCAAAGCCTGAAGCTGCTGAGGAGGTTGTAGAGGCACCAAAACCGAAGGCAAAGAATCCATTAGACCTTTTGCCTTCTAGCAAAATGGTACTTGATGACTGGAAAAGGCTTTACTCCAACACCAAGACCAACTTCCGTGAAGTTGCCATTAAAGGTCTCTCCTTCGTTTTCCCTTCTTTTAAAAATTTGCTAATCAGTTTAGTCTGCATGTGGCTTCTTGTTTCATTAATGCTTAAACCTGGTCTATCGGACTACAATAGACACTAGTTCATGATAAAATAGCCAGACTGAACGAGTGTTGGTTTTTGTTCAGTCATAGTTTGGTCTGGCTAGTTAGCATATGAAATTGCCGATAATTAGTATGAGAATTCTTGGCCCAAACATACAAATTAGAAAACCTGCTGTTTGTAATACCACAAATCGACAAGAAAAGAAAATGATACATAATCTATAACAAAGGTTTGTTGAGTTATCAAGTACAAGATAATGGTGGTTGTTCCTTTCAAGTCTCTTTCAAGAAAGCTAATTAATGTAAAACGTCTTACTGAAAGTTAATCACATTCATCTAAGAAAAATAACAAAAAATACAATAGGGCATCCCCTGAGGGCCCTGTGAAGTGTGAACTTCTAGAAATTGTCGAGTTAGCTTCTAAGCTTTGTGTGTTGGCCTATTAAATCTGTAACATTTGCAAATTACTAAAGAATCTCTGAACTTTAAGGGAAACAACAATCCGCCCTCAGAATTTTGAAGCTAAACTATATCAAGCCTGACTGTATGTTCTGTGAAACCAAAATTTAATTATAGTGGTCAGGTGGAGTTAATAGTATAGTTAATGCTTGATCAGCCTAGACTAAGATACTAAAACTAACATTAACAGATACATGGATACTTGACTGGCTGTGTGAGGTGTTTCTAGTCATGACTGCAAATAGATGAGCATTGAGGAGCAAACTTTCAGTAGATTGATCTTTTTGAGCCTTTGGGGTTGTGTAGTTTCTGATATAAGACGTTTGTACTCCATTTACTGGTTAATAATTTGCTACAATCTTTGGCTAATTCTGAATGGCACATGTACATCTGCAGGATTCTGGGATATGTATGATCCTGAAGGATACTCTCTATGGTTTTGTGATTACAAATACAACGAAGAAAATACAGTATCGTTTGTGACTATGAACAAGGTTGGTGGTTTTCTTCAACGTATGGATCTTGCACGCAAATATGCATTTGGGAAGATGCTGATAATTGGTTCAGAGCCGCCATTTAAAGTGAAGGGACTGTGGCTCTTCCGAGGGAAAGAAATCCCTAAGTTTATATTGGATGAATGCTATGACATGGAACTTTATGAGTGGAAGCAGGTTGATATCACCGACGAAGCACAGAAGGAACGTGTCAATCAAATGATTGAAGATTATGAACCCTTTGAAGGTGAGTCACTTTTAGATGCCAAGTGCTTTAAGTGATGTGGTGTAGCTTAATTATCGACCAATCAGAATGACCTTTTTCTGGTGGATCAGTTTGGTACTTTGAATTGTTAAGTGAACCTATAATCTGATGTCAGTCAAAGGTAGCCAAGTTCCATGAACTCTCTCATCTGTGTTCAATAGCTACTTTTGTTTCATTCACATAGCAGACTGGTTTTTTAGGCCATGATTTTATATAACAGCGAATTTATGTTGCTTATATTTAGCTGAGTAAAAAAATGGTGATGTCTAATACATGAGAATTAGACACATGATACTTGGTCATTTTCTCGCTACTAGTATACATCTATAGAGTGTTGCAAGCCTATCATTTTTTAGTTTTTAAAGACAATTTTTGATGATTTTTGTTCCGTTATCTTTTGTGTTTTACTACTTTTGACTTGTTAAACTTTATATTTTATGTTCGTCCTATTTTTGACATTTTTACTCACTTTATTAATAGGATAAGACGGTTTTTAATGGTTTTCTGCTTCGTATTTTTTATGTTTTACTACTTTTCACTTATCAAATTTTATATTTTATGTACCGTATTTTTATTTCACAAAATTATAAAAATTATAAAAATTAAATAATAATAATAATAATAATAATAATAATAATAATAATAATAATAATAATAATAATAATAATAATAATAATAATAAGAGTAAATTGCAAAAATCGTCCCTAAAGTTTGGCCAATTTGCATGTTTCGTCCTAGAACTGTCGAAACTGCAAAAACCGTCCCTGTGGCAAACCTTTGGGGGTAGTTGTCTAACATGTTGAACATCTTCATTTTGTGTAATGTTGTTTTCGGGCATTGCTAGTAGCAACGGAGGGGAAGTAGTGGAAGCTTGTTTTGTGATTGGTGTGTTTTCCATTATAGCGAATTAGCGATTTTAGAGCGTTTTTGAGAGATTAGAGAAAGAAATGAGAATGTTTTTTGATGTGTTTTCAACCCCAACTCATTACCTTCTATTTATAGTTTGCTTAAAAACTCTCAAAACCCCTCAAAAAAATTCAAAAAAAACGGCTAGTTGGCATTATAGCCGGTTGGGCTCGTTAATTTAAAAAAAAACCGCGGAAAAAACCGGTTAAAACCGGTTTATAACGCTACTTCTTTTTTTTTTTTTTTTTTTTTTTTAAACGGCTAGATTTTGAAATAAAACCGGTTAAAACCGTTTTTTTAAACCGAAACTTTTTTTTTTATATTTAAATAGATAATAATAAAAAAAACTAAAATAAAACCGGTTAAAACACGGTTTTTTAAAAACCGGGTAAAACCGGGGTTTGAAACCGGGTAAAAACGGTATGGGGTAAAAACCCAAAAACCGGGTCTTAAACGGTTTTTAAAAAAACCGGACCGGTTTTGTAAAACGCAGTCGGTTTTTTAAC
>LBNU01010634.1:254791-267611 GCA_014162995.1 Artemisia annua
CCAAACTTTAGGGACCATTTTTGGTCCACCAAAAAGTTGCAACAGGGGGCCGGTTTTGTTGCAAGTTCGCAGTTCTGGGACGAAACATGCAATTGGCAACTTTAGGGGATTTTTTTGGCAATTTAACTCTAATAATAATAATAAATAATAAATACATATTAATAATCATAATTATATTATATTATTATTATTATTATTATTATCTTTATTATATAAATTAAATAATAATAATTCCTAATAATACTATATCTATACTATCAATAATAATTATTATATTATAATAATAATATAATATAATATATAATATAATAATAATAATAATAATATAATAATAATAATTGGATTATTATATTATTATTATTATTAATAATTTTATTATATATTATTATTATATTATTAATTTGAAGAGGGCTTACAATCATTTTAAAGTTGGATATGGATAAACACAAATGCTTTTAATAAACTTAAGAATGCAACTCTAACACTTAGTGTTTCTGTATTGATGTTGAGACATTGGAGAAGAGTGGTGAGATGTTCTGGAATGCTGGTTTTCTGTTATATGCACTTATATTATCTACGAGTATAGGTGCAAATTTTCTCCAGGTTTTGAACCGGTTTTCGGTTTTAGAACCGTTTCAAAAACCGGTTTTTCATAAATCCCCAGTTTCGGTTTGGTTCGGTTTTTCGGCAGCGGTTTTCGGTTATAAATGTCCAGGAACGGTTTTTTTCGGTTATGAAATTTTCGGAATGGTTTTTTTATCGGTTTTAACAGGTTTCGGCATTTTTCTCGGTTATATGTTCAGGATTGACATTTTTCTTTCGTTATTTACCGGGTTCGTTTTTTTTGCGAATTTTACTTGAGTTTTTTTTTTTTTTTTTTTTTTTTTTTTTTTTTTTTTTTTTTTCGTTATAATTGTTAATTATCATACTATAATTAAACAATATACTCATCACTTTTATTAAACAATACAGATCATACCACCATTCATATTTTATTTAGCAATACAATTATACAACTAAAAAAATACAATCATTAACTTTTATTTAAACATACAATCATAAAAACATATAGAATACTAATAGCATTTTGCGAGCTTCGGCATGCCTCACCCGAAACATATTGTGTTAATTCAAGTATATCGAGCTTCGGCATGGCCATCCACCGCGTTATACTCACTAGTCCTCTTTCCGTCGTCCATCTAAGATCATTTTCTCCAAACATCTGTACAGGTCAAATCATTCACTTCAATTTCAAACTCACTTCATTCGAAAAAAAATAAATCGCTTCAGATAAATCGAAGTCGAAAAGACGAAGGTGATAAAGTAAACCAAGACTTCTTCTATCTATCTCCTTATATATAACAAAAAATATCCTTCAAATATTTATCAATAAATTAATAGGACGCATCAACAACGAGAATAACATGTTGTATAAAACCGTTAATACAAATCTTATCAACATACAAATAAACTTCCACGGATTCACATGTTAGTACTTGTCCTTCATCCAAAAAAAAAATACAGATAAATAAAAAAAAAAAGATCAGAAACAAAAACAGAAAAAGAAAGAAGACCAGAATTCGAGAAAAAGCATACAGTACGAAGCTTGACCGCTAATAAGCTCAGGCCATAGGGATAAAACGATATTGGACTTTTCCCCTTTCTTTCACCAGGCAAATGTCAAGTTTGCAAACTCATTGACTTAAGTTCTCAAAAAGTGTAGCCATATATCATCCCAATTCGCGTTGGGGCCAGTGATCGTAGGTATGACTGGCCTTGTGCCGTCTTCAAATAAAGAATTAATAAAGTTTATATTAATGTCTCTTGTCATTCGTGACGATCCGACCCCATTTGGTCAACAATTGGGTTTTGTTGGTGCATATTTGTTCATAATTCCAACAATTTTTTGAAATTATCGTTATCTAAAAATTTGAGATTCTATATTAGTCCGCGTCATCACCAGTCTAACCCAAAAGATAGCCTAAATTTTCCATTATTTTTCCGTATTAAAATTCTTCACTCACATTTAACCATGGATTAAGCTGGCGGCGGAACAAGTAAGAAACAAAGGTAAATAGCCAAATATTTTATAATCTTTTTTTAATTTTATCCATTTTTTTCTAAACATTTCGTGAAGGTGAGGATTTTAAATCATACTAATTTTCGTCATAGCATAAATTTGTTAAAACTAATGGGCTAGTGGGTATAAACACCCGATAATTATAGTTGTTGCCTCTTTAAAAACCTATGTAAAAACATAGTATATCTGGCTCTAAGTTTATCCAATCTTGGTACGGGTTAGTATTAGGTTGGACATATTTTATTATAGTCTTTGATTAAGTAAAGCATGTAAATGCGCCGTTGTCGTAATAATATTTTTCAAACATCAATGCAAGTAGAATTACCATCTAGTTATTATCAAAGCAAGGTCCTAAAGGTTCTTCATTAGCATATTGTACGAAAACGTCTATAGTTTATTTGTGTTCGTTGCTGCGATTTATATATTCATTAAAAAACCGGTTTTTTAGAAAACCGGTTGCGGTTTTTTTTTCGGTTTAAAAAAAAACCGGTTTCAAACTTGCACCTCTACTTCGAAGAATTAGAAGCCGGGCCAAAACATTGGGCGTTGATTGATATGATGGACCGAAACTGGGCCAACATTTATGGCGGAAAACCCACAACAAATTCGGCTGTCGTTTAACCTTTTATATATATATATATATATATATATATATATATATATATATATATATATATATATATATATATATATATATATATATATATATATATTAATGAGTAATAGCAAATAGGCTTAATCAATTCATCTACAAATATACAAATAGACGTACTTTGCTTAGAGGCTTGGGTATTACAAATAGACCTACTTTGTTTAGAGGCGTGTATGGTAACGTTGGGGTCGGCATTATGTCGACGCGTTGTTGGCGTTACCACACCGGAGAAGGACCAAAACCAACGCTGTTAGGGCCGGCGTTGGTCTATCAACACACGTTGGTTACGTTTTTTTATTTTCGAAAAACTAGTTGTTGGCTAGTCCAATGTTTCTAAATTCAATTTTTTTCAATCCTAGGTTATTTATATCATACCCTCATTTAACCATTTTTCACACAAAATTCTTACTTCTCTCTACTAAAAAACACATTCTTGTAAACTATGGATCCGAATACTAATGTTGGTTACAACTCCGATGAAGATGACATTTTCTTTTTAACACAAGTGTATGAGTATCATGAATCGTTGCAACAACAACAAGCCGAAAGTTCCCGTACGCGTAATTTGATATACCTTGAATGTGATGTTGCTGAAGCACATTTGTTAGCCGACTATTTTGGTGATACTCCAAAATATCCGGAGGCGTATTTTAGACATCGATATCATATGAGCAGGAAACTATTTTTAGAAAAAGTCAAAGGTATTGAACTTATACTACGATCATCTTACCGACCATTTTAAATTCTTGAAGTTCGACCCGATTGTACAAGTCAATTGAATTTTAGTTTTATTATGAAATATACTTCCACCATGCACCAATTGGCATACGGCACAAATCCTGATGCATTTGATGAATATCAACAAATGGGTAAACATTGTGCATGTGATTGTCTTGATCATTTTACTAAGTGCATTATTGATTTGTACCTTCCTGAGTTTTTAAGGAAACCTGACTTTAATGACATTCAAAATTTATATGCAATACATAAGAGGGTTCATGGATTTTCGGGAATGCTTGGATGCGTTGATTGATGCATTGGGAACGGAAAAAATGTCTGAATGCATGACATGGGGAAATTTGGAAGAGGTGATAAAAAAAATACCTAACTATAATGCTTGAAGTTGTTGCGTCGTACGATTTGTGGATTTGGCATGCATTTTTTTGAGGTAGCAGGTGCAAATAACGATATTAAGTTATTAACGTTTTAGATAATTCTTCGTTGTTCGACAACCTTGTGGAAAACTAGAAGGGGGAGGTTGAATAATTTTACCGATTTTTTGTTTAAAAGGTTACGTTTATGAAAACTTTAGATTCTAGGATATGTTAAATCATTCGACAATAATATGAACACACAATATTATAATTATATTAACTACAAACTATTAAATAATGAAAGTAAGATAAATGTAAAGAGTAAGAAGGGTAACACCGTGATTTATAGTAGTTCGGTAACGAATCTCCTCTTCGCCCTGCTCCACTCCTCGAGTACAATTCAAGAGTTCACCTCACTATGTCAACAAACTCCCTTCAGGCGGAGAACACTGTACACTTTGCTTATCCAATTTCCGACACTAAGCTAGATGTCGAGTTCTAATCTTAGCTAGAACCAATCTACCACACGATAAACACGATCTCACTACACAACTCACAAGATCCTCCCGATCTTGACACACTCAACACAACGAATATACAACACGCAAGATCCACCCGATCTTGGCACAATCTACCCAAATGACTATACAACTCACAATCTCCTCACGATCAACTCAATCTACCCAATAACACAACTACACAATGATGAGGATGATAATCTTGATGTATGCTAAAATACAAAAAGAGAGTAATCAATGTTACTTATGATCTAACTACACTAAGACTCTTGATAACTTGATGAATGTGAGTATTCTTCACTTGCACTTGTGATGGAAGAATAGTTGGATTACTAATGAATGAGATTAAACTAAGTATTTATGATCAAAGAAATGCAGCTAGTATGTGCAAAATGATATCAGAAAAATTCTGTGGAAAAAGGGTTATGAAAATGTGAGATTTAAGCTGCTATTTATAGGCCATGAAAATTTGACCGTTCAACGGGTGGACGGTACCCTTAAATATTTAAAGGTACCGTCCGGAGCTAAGGGTACCGTCCCACGCTCCATTTTTTGTCTTTTTGTGGGGAAGTTAAAATCTAGTGAAATGGTTATTTGTGGGAGGAAAAACCAGATTTTTGAAATTCAAATTAGTATTTAATTTGATTAAAACATTTTGTTAACATTAGAAAATAATTTGTCAAATAAACATTGTATAAAATGTTTGTCTCACATTTGTGAAAAAATATTTCTTTGATCATTTACCATTTTTAATACTTATTATTCATATCTTTAGTGATTATGGTGTCGAGATGGAGTTTTTATGACTAAAAACTTTGTTTAAGTAAACTTTTACGTATAATGATTGTATGTTTTGTTATTATCAAAACGTAGAGAAAACGAATAATGTTTTTAGATATTATTTATATAAACAGGCCTTATTGATGGCATAGCCCTTGTGGCTTCATTTGAATTAAATGGAGTTACGTATGAAAAAGAGTATTACCTTACAAGATTTACCCACAGTGGGCAACTTTTGTCAAATCATTTACGGTGGCATGAAACGAAAAACATGGATCATTTAAAAGGCGACAAAAAGGTGCACGAACAGATGTCGAACGAGTTTTTGGTGTCCTCCAAAGGCGTCAGTGAAGCCACGTCAATAACATATCAACAAGATATGAAGAACCATGTATACTCACATCATTGATAAGTGAATTTAACAAGCTGTATATTAATCCGCAACTAAATACACAACGTACTTGGATCGAGTGATGCGAAGTATAACGACGGAAAGCTAAAGATTTACGCGATAAAGAAAAACATGCAAGTCTTCAACGATATATATGGAGCATATTTTGCAACAAAATCAACAATAACAAAATTAATTTATTGATAATTTGATGTATTTTCTCATATAATTTTTAATTTTATTTTGTATTTTTTCTAATTTTCGTATTCTAATTTGAATTTTTATTTAATGAATGAAAATTTAGTTAGTTTGAAAAAATGGAAACCAAGATAAAACGATGAGTCTCAAAATGGGTGTTTTAACATGTTACTAGTGAGGGGGTACGTATTTTATTGTGTTGGTGTTAAAAGTGAAAAGACTGAAGTAGCGTTTAAGTGACATAAAAAGTTGACTGTTAGACTAGTTGTAATACGAGAAAAGTCGGTCGGTCGTTACATCAAGAAGTCGGTCGCCAAAGATGAAAATGGGATTGGCCTGGTCAACCGACCGTTTCATTTCACATGCAAAAACAATGCTATGTGAGGCTTGTGTGTAGTGTGTATTTAATATATTTTTGTTTGGTATATTTTTTATGGTGTCTGTCTTTTTATTATACTAAATTGATCACGAAATGTTTTTGAGTTGAAAAGCTAAGATGACAAAAGAAATATAGATAACTTGAGGTTCTGTATAACAACTAATCTTATGGTGTTACCACACACACCTTGACCTTTAAAGAGATAATCAATGATACAGCTTATGTACATAGTTTAAAATGAAAAAGAAAGTTAAAAGTAACATACTAGTTTCAAAAGTAATGATAGGCTAGAATGACTCGGTCACCATCACTTATGCTAACTTTCCAAAAAGGGATAAGCTACTACAAGTAGGTGCAAAGACCATGATACAAAAATAGACATCCATATATAATATTGTTAAAACATGTCCAATCTAAAGTCATCAAGCACTTCGACTAAACTAAAGAAGAACTTGTTCCATGTGTAAAGATTTATAAGAAAAGTATCCACTAAAAACAGTGTACCAGGGAGTTTTTTTCTTTCTTACGTTAACTTTTGGACAAAGTTATTATATTTGTTACTTATAACATGCAATGAAAAAGTTTTTTTTACCTATTATGAAAAAAAATGGTAAGTTCATTGGTAATTTGTGGCTTAGAATCAGTGTTTTGATTTGCATATTTTACAAAATAATAATAATAATAATAATAAAATTCAAACACACTCTATGAGTTTCCAGTCGATCATTATTAGCCTACCTTTTTTCTTCTAAGTAACCATGTTTTTCGACTTTTGGGCCGATTCATTTGCACCTATCAAGAATTTTTCACATTTTAATGGTGACGCTTACATAGTTTTTTTAGCAGTAAGTCACCTCTGAGTGATTAACATTAGCTCAAGTTCAATAAGTTTTTCGAACTTTTGTTGTTTATTTATCAATACATTTCAGTACCGTAAATGTTTATTCGACGAAAAATATAAATAATATTCAATAGAATATCTTTGTTGATCAGTCACGCCCAATTTGTCACGATGACATGTATGCCATGCTACTTTCATCGTTTTTAACATTGTTTCTCCACACAAAAATTATTCGTAGAATTATCGAAATATTGTTCTTGTGGGTGTCGGCAATAGACATATATCCATGAGCGTAAAATGCTAGTTGTGTTTTAAATTAAGCATGAGTCGCAGATATTAATGCATTTAAATGTGGTTACACAATTTTTTGCTTACAAAGGCAAAGTTGAACCACCATGGCTTTAAAAAGAAGAGATGGGATCTAGGAGTTAGAACTCGATCCTCCTAATTCTTTGACCAATGATTTCAAAATGTGCAAAAGAAACATTAATCTATTGCCTCACAATAGGAAAAGCGAAAAAAATAAAAATATACCTACAACTCTTTGTGACCTACACATTCAAATGTCTGATTTTCTCGTGCAAGCCAACTATCACAAATATACATTTCATAAATGACAAATTTATCTCATATGTCTTAAGCATAACTTGAATATATCACTGGGATACAAGTCCGTTTGGTGGCAGAAAAACTGTTACCTCGTGCACCCTTTTTTATCGATAAATCCCGTATGATTTTACAAACTAAAATCCAGGTCTTTTGATCATGGTGTTTTCCAAAGATCCAGGTGTTTTTATTATGGATATGATCTATATTGTGAATACTGAATAGCACTTTATAAAGTTTAGTATATATGATTTGTATTGGTGTTGCACTTTGTGTGAACAGTAGTTAAGGAAAACATTTAATTGGCTGTTTTATGGAAACTAATAGAATAGCCACTAACTTTCTTATTAAACTATCAAAAAGCCCACTTTCTGGCTTTTGCTAGTGCTAATGTTAATGGTTGGCCGCATGTATTCATATAAAACTTTTAAGTAATCTAATGCTAATCCTACTCAATTTGCAGAAAAAGATTTTAGGAATCAAATTTTGAACCTTTAATTTCCTGGTCATTCCTACTTTTTTTTTAGACGATATAATTTTTGTGCTCCCAAACAAGTCATGGGGTTGCGTCTAAACAAGTTTCGAGTTGTGTTCTACTTGACCTTGAGGGACAATTTATGCACAAAATAAAATTAGGCTAATTTGTAAAAAAAAATTGGCACATTTAGCCCTATTCTTTTTGAATTGAGCATCTATGACCTATTTAAAGTCAATTGGACATTAACGGACACATATTTTTTCTCAATTAGAGAACATCATAATTGTTTTTAAAGAAAAATTTATAGATATAATACAAACATTACGCAATAAACATTTAGATACAGCCCATGTGAATCGCACGGGTCTAAACGCCTCGTGACTTTGAAAGCCCCAAGTTGTTAGAATTAATACAATATTTGACAACTTTGAGCATTTCATATTTCTACATCCAAAGACTACAATTTATTAGAAAATATAAATAGAAAAACAAATAAAAATCCATTAAGCCTAATATTCCAAAAAAACCTATGTTTTAGCATGATAGATACAAAGAGTGAGTTGTTTTAAGTTGATTTGATGCTCCATAAATTAAGCTCATTACTAGACTTCTTTTAAAAGGCTTGGTTTTCTTATTTTATTTTTCGGGGCAAATGACACAAAAGTATCAAACTTATGGTCCATTTTTAATCAAAGTACTCTTTTTTTTCTTTTTGCATAAAAAGGTACCCAACAGATTTTTTTGGTGGATTTAGGTTTTTTACTAATGTTCGTTAACTCACTTCGTTAGTAAATTACATGTTTGGTCCTCGAATTCGTATAATCATTTCATGCAACATCCAAAAATAATTCGAATTTTTTTCTACATTTTTGGTCCTCGAATTCGTATAATCATTTCATGCAACATCCAAAAAATTTTGAAAAAAAAAATTGAAAATTCATTTCAAAATTTTTGAAAAAAAAAATTGAAAATTCTTTTTGAAAATTTTTAAAAATTCTTTTCGAGAATTTTGAAAATTTTTGAAAATTCTTTTTGAAAAATTTTGAAAATTCTTTTCGAAAATTTTGAAAATTTTTTAACAAAATTTGAAAATCCTTTTCGAAAATTTCAAAAATTTTGAATACTTTTGAAAATTCTTTTCGAAAATTTTGAAAAATTTTTAAATAGTTTGAAAAAAAATTGAAAATTGTTTTTGAAAATTTTTGAAAATTCTTTTCGAAATTTTTTTTAAATTTTGTAAATTCTTTTCAAAAATTTTGAAATTTTTTTTACAAAGTTTGAAAAAAAAAATTCAAAATTTGAAATATTTTTAACAAGGTTTGAAAACAAATTTGAAAATTCTTTTCCAAAATAAAAATAAACTTTTTTTTATAAATAAAAATATTTCCGAAGTTAATACTACTACCCATTGAAACTTTCAAAGTATCATGTTTGAACATTCTCCTTTCAACGCCCACACATGTACTCAAACTATAAAACATATACTACTCCACTCTTTTAGAAGAAACTTTGAAACCTTAGTTGCATAATTCAGACCAAACTAACAGTACTAAGTTTCAACAAAATTTAGCTTTGCCATCACAATTTGACCTTTAACCCTTAGTAATACTGATCACCATCTATCCTTCCAAGTCGTACCACATGATCAGCATTAAATTTTTCAAAGAGCAGTACTAAATACATACTAGCAGTACTAACAAGTAACGAGTAGCAGTACTAACTTTAATAACTATTCATCTCAGCAGTACTATCTTTGAACAGTAGCACAAAATAAACGCAGCAGTATTAAATCGTAACAAGCAGTACTAAGTTTTCAACGAGTAGTACTAACGGATAAACTTCAATGAGCAGCAATATGTTTTTGAAAAGAATTTTCAAACATTTTCAAAATTTTCGAAAAGAATTTTCAATTTTTTTACAAACTTTGTTAAAAATTTTCAAAATTTTCGATAAGAATTTTCAAAAGTATTCAAAATTTTTGAAATTTTCGAAAAGAATTTTCAAATTTTTTTTCAAACTTTGTTAAAAAAAAATCAAGATTTTCGAAAAGAATTTTCAAAATTTTTCAAAATTTTCAAACTTTGTTAAAAAAATTTCAAAATTTTCGAATAGAATTTTCAATTTTCAAACTTTGTTACAATTTTTTTTTAAATTTTCGAAAAGAATTTTCAAAAATGTTTTTCAAAATTTTCGAAATGAATTTTTAATTTTTTTTTTCAAAATTTTTTGGATGTTGCATGAAATGATTATACGAATTTGAGGACCAAATATGTTCAAAAAAAATTCAAAAATTTTTTTGGATGTTGCATGAATGATTGTATGAATTCGAGGATGAAACATATAATATACTAACGAAGTGAGTTAACGAACGTTAGCAAAAAATCCAAATCCGTCAAGAAAATTTGTTGGTTACCTTTTTATGCAAGAAAAAAGAAGAGTACTTTGATTGAAAATGGACCCTAAGTTTTGTATCTTTTTGTGCCATTTGCCCTTATTCTTTTCTTACTTTTTATCTGTATTCTATAAATTCTTTCATTACTCAATTAGCTTTCTATTAATCCAAGTAATCTAATTAACTATATTTAAAGTATGAGAATAATGTTAAAGGTTTTTGTATCAATTGCAACCAAAAAAATAAAAATAAAAAGACTAAACCTAAAAGTTTTGGCTGATCTCATGAAGTGGAATGATACAGTCAACCTCGACAATCCCTTGAAAAAATGCTTCGACACGATCATCCAATCTACTATGTGGTACATTTGGAAATATTGCAACGGTATATGTTTTGATTTAAAACCTCCTCGCAAATACACTATTTTTGAAAAGCATTAAAATTTGTGGAATTTTCCAGATGAAAAGTGTGTTACAAAATACTACTATACGCACAAACAATGTTTGCGCGCCACAAAAATTTGCACGCCATTATCAGATCATTACACGTATACTATTATCTAAATAAAAACACATCTAAAACTGACATGTGTGCACGGAGCGCAAATATGTTTGCACGCCTTGGATTTTTTGCTCGCCCCATTTTTTTAAAGAAAGGCCAAGAATGTGACACATGTACACGGAGTGCAAATATTTTGCTTTCCTTAATACTTTTTGCGCGCCCCATTTTTTTAAAGAAATGCCAGGAATGTGACACGTGTACACGGAGCACAAATATTTTGCTCTCCTTAATATTTTCCGCTCCACCTTATATTAAAAGAAAGGATAATAGGATACGTAAACAAAGAGCGCAAATATTTTGCTCTCCTCAAATATTTTGCTCTCCTTAATATTTTCCGCTCTACCTTATATTAAAAGAAAGGCTAGTAGGATACGTAAACAAGGAGCGCAAATATTTTGCTCAACTCAAATATTTTGCCCTCCTTCACACCGAACACGTACACACCATTTTGCACATTTGCAATTTTTGTTTATAGGGAGAAGAACAATGAAAAGGCGTGCAAAATTTGGAGGAGATGTGAGGTTAAGTAAAGAAAAGTAAATGAGATTAAATACCAATAAATGTTAAAGCCTTAAAGGTGTAGATGTAAAAGGTGTAGGTAAAAATTGCACTCTTCGTAGATTTAGGTAATTGTCAAAAAAAGAGTACGTTTTGGTAAATTGGGTTTAAAAAGGTAGATTTTGGTAATTATTTTCTTAAAATTTTCTCCCATTCTTGGGTTTGTAACAGGAATAGGAATTTCAATCAAATTTGGATAGACTGGATTTTTTATCTGATCAACGCATGTTCCAATCCTATGTAACTTATTTATTTATTTATTTACTTATTTATTTATTTATTTATTATTTTTTTTTTTTTAGAATTTGATCTTAATAAAAGTTTTCTAGTGTTAAAAAAAGGTAAAATAATAAAATATATTAAAGTCAAAATATCATACTAAGATTAGACTGATTAGCTTTTTCTCGACTGAAAGGAAATATATGCAAAACCGATTTTTAAAACTTAGGTGTCCTTTGTTTATTAAGAAACTCTAAGTCTAAATCTGATCGCACATCTGAATCTATATCTATGGCAAAATACTCTGAATCTGAATGAGATAATGTTGTTTGTTTTTTTGTAAACATTTGCATGATTATAGTTACGATCAAATAAGAAGAATAAGAAGTAACCACAACAATACATTTCAGATGCACCTACAAAAATGGATGCATTTTCTTTCAAATTTTCCCTACTATTGAAATGTGTTGCTAGAATTATTTCTTACCCTTCTCATTTTAATTATTCTTCTCAACAAGATCCTTTTTTCATGTCTTGTTGATTAAGAGGTTTAAACATCTTAACGCATTTTAATAAGGTAAGAAAAACAAACACCCCGAATTGTCAAAAGCTTTTAATGATTCAGATTTCTAGGTAATTAACAAAATAACTACGTATCTTTTACGCAAATAACTTCAGTATAGAAGTCCTTGTTTCAAAAAAATTCTTCAAGTCCATTTGAAATATAAGTTATAAAATTTTGAAATATCGACCAAAAGATATTGACATACTTCAGTAATAACAATTATAAAGTACTTCAACTCTACTATATATGAATTGTAGAGTTTGAAACAACTTCGAAACACCCCTTAACTTAAATAAATGATAGCGGAGCCCAAACTTGCAAAATCTCCAAAACACCTTTTTGTGAAATGAGTACTAGGGGTGTAATCGAGCCGAGTCGAGTCGAGTATTGACATGCTCGAGCTCGGCTCGTTTAAAATCGAGTCGAGTCGAGTATTTTTCGAGTCGATCTCGAGTTGTTCGCGAGTTGTCTCGGCTCGATTACACACCCCTATACATATATATATATA
>LBNU01010634.1:268273-292515 GCA_014162995.1 Artemisia annua
AACAATAGCAGGAAACGAGATATATCAACCAATCAAATAATGCCTCTCAGCAAATAATCCTCAGCACAACCTAATCAATATAAATATTATAACTCAGCAATGGCACTCGAATACTTTAATAAACAATGCTTGAATAGATTTTATAAAAGACAATGGCGTTCGAAAGAAAATAGTTTTCAAAAGTAGTCTCGTGTGGAAGAAAGATAGAAAAGAATAAGTCGGCGAATCCACAAAACATACAAGAAAGACGAATGAAGACTCGAAGGAAATCGTCAAAAGAAATGAAAAGAAAAGAAGAAAAGAAAATAAAGACACACTCGGATAAAATAAACAAATCACTAATAAGTCTTTGTTTTACCCATTTTCCCAAAATAATATTTGAAATAAAAGGGTTTCGAAATAGATTAATAGTTGATATAATAATTTGAAGATAATAAATAATTTTATAAAATTTCGGCATGACCTGCCCGTTTATAGAACATTTCCCGAGTCAACGACTCTTTTTATATTCAAATAACGTTAATATTTTATAAAGTATAGATATTAATATGATTGGATATATCATTCACGTAGTCCATTAGTTGTTCAGGTTTATCGACCATTTCGTATAGTTCGGGTTCCAGGTACGTTAAGATCTTTAAGGGCCTAATGTACCCTACCGTCTCGTGTACCAAAGGGTCCATAAGTCCAAATAACCATAGCCGCAAATCCAATACGTCCAATACAAGTTCACAAGTCATAAATCACAAGTCTCAATTGCGGATCCAAGTCCGTTATCCAAATCCAAGTAAATATACCAATTTGTATTTTAAGTTACATAGTTATTATTCCGTATTTACAATTTACCGTTTAACCGTTTAAAACTATTAATAATAATAATAATGTTAATAATAATAATAATAACCATCCGAGACTCATAACCATATTCGTAACAACAACACCAATTCCCTTAACACTTCGCCTCAACCAATAACCAAAACCAAATCCTAATCCTAACCTATTCGGCTAATACACAAACCAAAACCAATTCCCATACCACTTCGGCTTATACCAAAACACATCCAAATCCAATACCAAATATCCCAAATTACACCAACAACAACAATAATAATAATTTGAACCCACCACCACCACCACCATGGCTCGGTGGTGGTGGCAGTTGGCTGCCGAGCCTCAAACAAACCAAACGGGCCTTCAATATTAACAAAACAACCACAAATCCATATTCCCTTCGTCACCAAATTCGACCAAGATGATAAAACAACCAAAACCTCACCGAGTCGAGTGAGTCAACTCGGTGAGTCAACCGAGTCGCGGCCAAACGAGACCACAAGAGTTTTCCACACGAGTTTTAGGCTAAAAACATTAAATAAAAACGTTTTTATAAAAGATTTTATAATAAAATCGGATTAAATAAGAATTAAAAAGTAGGGTTTTGAAAATAATCAAAATAAATAAAAAGGGCGGCGAGTGGTGGTGATTTACCGTCGGTAGGAAGGTGGGGAACGATGGTGGTAACCAAAATACAACTCTACTCGTCACCTAACTCGGACCAAAACACAAATCTAACACAATCTCACCGAGTCAACCGAGTTGACTCGGTGAGTCCACACGAGTCACGACTAGAACGAACCCAAAACAAGATTTCCACACGATTTTATTAGTAAAACTCTTTTAAAAACGTTTTAAAACAAAAAGAGTTAATAAATATTCGGATTTATTAAAAGTAAAAATTAGGGTTTTGTTTAATTTATGTTTTTATAAATAAAACGTGTTCAAATAGGTGGGGGAAGGGCTCGGTTACCAAGACTCGCCGGAAAATGGTGGGTTTGGCCAGAAAAGTTGGTGGGTCGCGGTCAAAAACGTATATCTAGGGCGCGTAGGGTCGAATGAGATAAAACGGCTTGCGGGGATGAGTCGGGGATGTCCCGATCTACAAGATGGTATGGGCGGTGTAAGTGGTGGTTGCCGGAAATTTTTCCGGTGGCCGGAATTTGTGGCGGCGCCGGCGTAAGGTGGTGGCCGGATTTTTAGAGAGAGAAAGAAGAGAGAAGGAGGGGAAGTGTGTGTGTTTTTGGAGTGATAAAATGAGTGAAGTGGTATGGTGGGGGGTATTTATAGGTGAGTAGTATGGGTGGGTTTTAGCTAATCTTCTTCATAAAACGGTTCGGGACTCAAATGACATAGCAAACGGACTCGAAAAATTATAAAACTTGCGCCATCGTTCTCTAAATAGTTTTTCCAATAAAATCAAGCATAAACTTCATAGTTTTTCTCAAACTCATAATAAATCAAATAATTTGGCAAGTGAAACAAATTCGAGTTTTTCTAGGTTGTGCTGAGCTAGTCTACAAATAAATTCTCGTTCCTAATATATCTCACGCTCTTCAAATCAAATTTAACATGCTTTAAAGTTTTTAAAACGTCTCAGGCTCTAAAAATAGAAGTTTGGCTAGGATTAGGTTTTAGGAAAAATTACCAGATGTTACATCATGACACGCAAACGTTAACCACAATCATAATATCAATATAACCGCGGAATTTCATAATATAACAATGCCCTCAAGGTCGAGCACTTGCCATTTACTCGACAAATCGAATATAGTACACCACAATTTGCCTATCTAGCAAAAGGAGTGGGAGGGTCAATTCCTATAGGCCTATATCCCTATATTCGCGTTCACTCGCAAGTGATTAATGGTTCATGATCTGAGGGTCTTGCATAGGCAAGGCAGAGCTACTTAGCACATCGTCAGGAAAGCATACCAATCAGGAAAGCATACCAAAAATACTTGTGCTCAGAAAACATTTAAAGCATGTATCTCACCCCATGGGTTTATAAACATTTAAAAGATAAAAAGTGGGGCTATGAATCACACCTTAACAACAGCAGGTAACGAGATATATATGTCAACCAAACAAATACGCCTCACAGCAGACAATCCTCAGCACAACCTAATCATATAAATATCATAACTCAGCAATAGTACTCGAATACTTTAATAGTTAATGCTTGAATGAAGTTTTATAAAAGATGATGGCGTTTGAAAGAAAACATTTTCCAAAAGTAGTCTCGTGTGGAAGAAAGATAGAAAAGAACAAGTCGGCGAACCTTAAAACATATGAGAAAACAACAAAGACTCGAAGAATACTCGTCAAAAGAAAGGAAGAACAGAAAAGAATAAAAGACACGAATAGATAAAGACAACAATTCCTAATAGTCTCGGTATTACCCATTTCCCAAAATATATTAAGATTATATTTGATAAAGTATAGTAAAGATAATAATTAATTTTAGTAAATTTCGGCATGACCTGCCCGTTTATAAAGCATTTCCCGAGTCATCGACTCTTTTAAATACAAATAACGTTAATAATAATATAAGTGTAGATATTAATATGATTGGATATATCATTCACGTTGTCCATTAGTTGTTCAGGTTTATCGACCATTTCGTATAGTTCGGGTTCCAGGTACGTTAAGATCTTTAAGGGCCTAACGTACCCTACCGTCTCGTGTACCAAAGGGTCCATAAGTCCAAATAACCATAGCCGCAAATCCAATACGTCCAATACAAGTTCACAAGTCATAATATAAGTCATCAAAGCGGATACCAAGTCCGTCATCCAAATTAAGTTAACTTTAACAATTTTACATTTTAATTTCATAGTTATTATTCCGTATTAATATTTACCGTCTAAAATTAATAATAATAATAATAAAGTTACAATAATAATAATAATAACCATCCGAGACTAATAACCAATCCCGACAAACATAACCAAAACCGAATCCGAAACAAACATCACAATCCCATGTCTCGCCTTCACCAAAAATACCAAATCTAATCCTAAACCCGTCACTAATCATATAATCACAACTTCAATCCCAAATTACCACTTCGGCTAATTAAAACTAACCTAAACATAATTATTACAACACCCAAGTCACCAAATAACAATACCAACAACCGATATAACCACTCACCACCACCACCATGACTCGGTGGTGGTGGGTCACGGCTGCCGACACCCAAACAAACCAAACGGACCCAAAACTTATTAACCACAACCAAAATACAACTCTACTCGTCACCCAACTCGAACCAAAACACAAATCTAACACAATCTCACCGAGTCAACCGAGTTGACTCGGTGAGTCCACACGAGTCGCGACTAGAACGAACCCAAAACAAGATTTCCACACGATTTTATTAGTAAAACTCTTTTAAAAACGTTTTAAAACAAAAAGAGTTAATAAATATTCGGATTTATTAAAAGTAAAAATTTGGGTTTTGTTTAATTTATGTTTTTATAAATAAAACGTGTTCAAATAGGTGGGGGAAGGGCTCGGTTACCAAGACTCGCCGGAAAATGGTGGGTTTGGCCGGAAAAGATGGTGGGTCGCGGTCAAAAACGTATATCTAGGGCGCGTCGGGTCGAATGAGATAAAACGGCTTGCGGGGATGAGTCAGGGATGTCCCGATCTACAAGATGGTATGGGTGGTGTAAGTGGTGGTTGCCGGAAATTTTTTCCGGTGGCCGGAATTTGTGGCGGCGCCGGCGTAAGGTGGTGGCCGGATTTTTAGAGAGAGAAAGAAGAGAGAAGGAGGGGAAGTGTGTGTGTTTTTGGAGTGATAAAATGAGTGAAGTGGTAGGGTGGGGGGTATTTATAGGTGAGTAGTATGGGTGGGTTTTAGCTAATCTTCTTCATAAAACGGTTCGGGACTCAAATGACATAGCAAACGGACTCGAAAAATTATAAAACTTGCGCCATCGTTCTCGAAATAGTTTTTCCAATAAAATCAAGCATAAACTTCATAGTTTTTCTCAAACTCATAATAAATCAAATAATTTGGCAAGTGAAACAAATTCGAGTTTTTTTTTTCTAGGTTGTGCTGAGCTAGTCTACAAATAAATTCTCGTTCCTAATATATCTCACGCTCTTCAAATCAAATTTAACATGCTTTAAAGTTTTTAAAACGTCTCAGGCTCTAAAAATAGAAGTTTGGCTAGGATTTGGTTTTAGGAAAAATTACCAGATGTTACAATGGTTAAGTAAGAAATTGTGTTTTTTTATGATGATTTATGTGGCTAGTGATGAAACTAGATAAGTATATAATCTACTCCAAATATAAAATGATTTATGTAGTGGATGTGTAAACTGAATCATTGCAAAAATTTATTACCGAGTACTAATTAGCAGTATTGAGTCTTCTCATGCAGTCTGTTGGTTTTCTCAGCATGCAAATCATCAAATCAGTATTATTTAAGTTTTATTTTTAATAAGTAAGTGTTATAATGTATAATATAGTCCAAATTATGACAATGTAGTGAAGGTAATTTGTGCTTTATTTGATACAACATACAAATTCAAAATATATATAATATGTTAAAAAGTTTCTGATATATGAATTAACTATATTTTAAATGATTGCTACATTTAATACTTATGATAAAGATGACTAAAAAAATACAAAGGAATGGAATGAAGATTATCATTATCTTTGTTGGTGCTTCGTTTAAGAAAAATAAATCTACCTCCAAGGTGGTGGTGGCTGGTGGTGATGGCGGCTGCTGATGTGCTAATGGTGGTGATTGGTGTTGGTGGTGGTATTGGTAGATGGGGGTGGTGGTGGTTGCTGGTGGTGGTGGAAGATGCTGGTGGTGGTGGTGGCTGGTTGTGGTGGTGGTGTTAGTGGTAGTGGTAGCTGCTAGTGGTGGTGGTTACTGGTGGTGGTGGTGGCTGGTGGTGGTGGCTGGTTGTAGTGGTGGTGGTAGTGGTAGCTGCTGGTGGTGGTGGTTGCTGGTGGTGATTGTGGTGGCTGGTGGTGGTGGTGGCTAGTGGTGGTTGTTGATGGTGGTGGTTCCTGCTGGTGGTGGTGGTGTTGGTCATCGTGGTGGTTGCGGTGGCTACTGTTGGTGATGGCTGGTGGTGGTGGTGGTGGGTAATCATTCCATACCTCCCAATTTACTGGGTAATGCCCCATTACCTGATACTAAACAATGATTGCATTCCCTAGTCATAATCAGGGATGTTTAATCATTACCTTTCCAAATCCCCACCTCTCATTAGCCCCAACCAAGCACCCCCTTAGCTAACTCGAAATGTGTAACTAGTTTGTTGCGACTTGATATTGAATCGCCTTGGACAAAATAAAATAAATAAATAAAAACAATTGTTAAACTAAAAGTTGTAAATATATCTGTTATTAAATTTGGTTTAGGGTTTAGCGTTTCGGGTTTAGGGTTTAGGGTTTACGGTTTGGGAAGTGATATGTACACCACTAAATTACACTGATTATGCATACAGTACAAGTGGCATTAGACGCTTCATATAGTCTTATGCCTTAAGTTGTATGCCATACAATGAGTCGATTGAACAACTAGTTGTACCTCATGCTTTTTGAATAAATGTTTAACTGTGACTCGTTTGTTGCGACTTGATATTGATTCGAATTGGACAAAATATCAAAAAGAAATAAAAACAATTGTTGAATATGGACAAAATATAAAAAAGAAATAAAAACAATCGTTGAATTAAAAGTTGTAAACGAACTTAACGTTGTTCAGTAAACATTGATCATGAATCGTTCGGCAAAAGTTCGTTTACGTTCGTTTATTTATTAAGTGAACATTTCATGAACCGCACGGTAACCCGACCCTTGTGCGTTTTCGTCCGTTTTAGTCGTTTCTAAACGATTTCTGGCGTTTTCATACTTTTCTTAGTTTTGTACACGTTTTCGTCCATTTTTTCATGTTTTAGTCTGTTTTCATCTATTTCAGACGTTTTCCTCTGTTTTAATACGGGTTCGTCTGTTTTACACATTATTGTATATTTTCTTACATTTCATACATTTTCTTACATTCTTACACGTTATCGCCCGATTTAGTCAGTTTTCATCCGTTTTTAGCCATTTTTGTTTGTTTTTACACGTTTTTGTGTTTGATGACCCGGATAAAAATATAATCGATTTAATGAAACCGAACTAATTGAACAACCCGATTTACACGTTTAGTCCATTTTCATCGGTTTCCATCCGTTTTTAGCCATTTTTTGTTTGTTTTTACATATTTTTGTGTTTAATCACCCGAATAAAAATATAATCGATTTAATGAAACCGAAGTAATCCAACAACCCGATTTACACGTTTAGTCCGTTTATATCCGTTTCCATCCGTTTTTAGCCATTTTTGTTTGTATTTACACGTTTTTGTGTTTAAAAACCCGAATAAAAATATAACCGATTTAATGAAACCAAACTAATCGAATAACTCGATAACCGAACCGATCAATACCGCTAATTTATAGTCACAGTTTAAAGGAAGGATGACTTAGTTTGCCGTTTCTAACAAAAATATTGTCCATGTTTGACTTTTTATGTCTTTCTTTTATAACTTTGACCTTAAATATTTTTATTTGGGTTGTATAATAGTTTATGAAAATTATACTAATCAAAATACATTTAAAACACAATCCATTCATCTATTTCTCATAACGTATTATATAACACAAGAAAGAAAAATTAAGGTAAAATTATGTAAAAGAGAGACTTAAAAAAAGTAAAACAAGGACAATAATTTTGGACTGAAGTGGAGTATATCATCATCACTGTCCTCGTTTTTCTGAAAGAAGCCGCCTGACTCAAAGTCATGATCTTGGAGAAAAGGTATAAGCGAAATTTTTTTTAAATAATTGAAAAGAATTTGGAGCCAAAATTTTGATCCAAAATTTTTAAATCACCTAATTATATGCAGTTAACAAATATAAGAGACCATATTCATGAAAAAACTCTGTTTTATCTCCTAAACTAAAGACTGCAACCAAAACACAAAAATCAAATCTTCAATCACCATTACTCTCCAAGCCAGAATCATTTCCTTCTTGTACACATTGTTGCTCGATCAAGAGTCATGGAAATGATTGAAAACGTTGATACTGATATTTTGCTTGCAGATAATGAAGGTGATGATGTTAACACAATACATTATGAGGATGAGGAATATCATTCATCTGATGAAGAAAATGACAACGAATTAAATCGACCACTATCTAATAGGGGCATAACCAGGCTATCTAAGTTTCGCCATCTCTATGGCCATCCTGGTCAAGTAAAGCACAAGGTAACATTCGATGCGTTGAATAGGGTAGCAGGATTAAATAGAGCACTGTTTTGGACTTTTTTAGGAGATTTGGTTCGTGACCACATAGGTTTGAAGGTTCTATCTTGGAAGAAGGTGGATAAAGAATCAAGACAAAAATTATGGGATGAAATCACGGTACATATATACTAATCTTTAACCCTGTACTACATATATAAGTTTAATTTATCAATTACCTGCAACTAATTAACAACATTGTGTTAATCTTTGCAGAAATATTTTGATGTTGAGGTGACATACAAAAAGGTGGTAATGAATCGTCTTGGTCAACTGCTAAAGAATTACAGAATGAAACTTAGGGAAAAATACATATTGCCCAACCTAGATACACCTTCGAAAGTGAATGAACCCCCGGAAAAGTATTAGTACAATTATGACACTAGAACAATGGGTTGGGTTTGTAACCCACACGACCACCGATGCATACAAGCTTTTAATTAGTCATCTTTATTTAAGTCTATATGTCATTTCATAATTTTTAGTTTGCAGCATTACCGCATCTAAACGCCTTATGATTTTGTGTTTTTAGGATAAATCAGATAAAGCTAAACTGTCGCGTTCCAAAAATATTTATCAGCATAAAATGGGACGAGGTGGATATGTTTATGTTAAATAGAAAATGGTAATATAAGGTTACATACTGTTTGTTTTACTAATTGATCGTAGTCGATTATCTTGGTTTAACTTTACATGTGTATGCACTTGATGTTCATTAGATCGAAAAAAAAGAAATTGAAGCAGATGATGAACCCCCGCGTAGTGTATTGTGGATCAAAGGAAGGCAAAACAAAGACGGAGAATCTCCAGATGCTGAGATTAGTTCATTGGCAGATAAACTTGTAAATTTGACTGCAAATTCTATTATTATGCTTTTATACCGGCATCATTAACTTTGTACTAGCCGTACTAACTTGTATAATAGCAGTACTAACTTTTAATACCAATAATTCCCATATTTTTTTTGCAGAAAGAAGCTGATGAAAAGATCAAGGAAGGAACCTTGGATGTTGATGGTGGCACTGATGCCATGACAGTCGTGTTTGGTAAGGAGAAGGGAGGTTATGCAAGAGGAGTGGGAAGTGGAGTTACATATAAGAGGTATTTTGATCTTCCTCAAAGAAGAAAAGAAACTGATGAAAGACTTGAGTTACTTCAAAATCAACTTGATAATGAGAGACGTGAGCGTCAAAAAAAAAGATCTACTGGTCAAGCAACTGTCCAACGAGATGTCAGAAAAAAATGTATTGGTCAAGAAATTGTCCAGTGAGATGGCAGAAACAAAGGGAGTGCTTGCTAACCTGATGAGTGAGTTGAAATCACAAGGGATGTAGTTGAATATGCCATCTCAATTGCCATTAGACTCAGAAGTAAGCCATTTTTTATGTTGTTGACAATTTCATTTTCTAATGCTAACACCATTGTATTTCTTAATTTATATTGCAGGTGACGACTCCAATGGCCATTAATAATATAGATATCAGCTCTAATGAAGTGGCCGACGGAACTCAGTCAATTGTTGGTGTACGTGATAAAGATGTGATCATTCAGAAGAAGCCTAATGGGATTGAAACTTTGGAAAACATAGGACCGGTAATGGAAACAATGGTAAGGAAGAAAACAACCCCCTTTGATTTTTTAATTTTACATACATGACTAATGTACTGTGTTTTATATATACATATAGGAACAACGTGTTAAAAATGTTAAGAAAACGCCTAAGTCATGACAAAACGGGTCTACAGATTCCTAATCGCAAGGAGATGCGTCTCCAACAAAAGAACTACCAAAAGTATGTATTTCAACGTGTTTCTTTTTATTATTATTTTTTAATTATTACATGGCACAAAATATATATGCATATCTTTGGACAATATTTACAGCCTGGATTCTTTTTCCGATTCAGTGCTACTTTGCCCAGAGGTCGAAGGGATAGCGTCCTATTACACAGAGGTTGTTGTGTTCGTGATGGTTGTCATACATAAAGTTGTACAAAGAACAATAAGAAAAAAAATTTATTAAATTAAGACTATATATGTACGTTTTTAAGAAAAAAAATAGACTACCAAGTGCAAACTGTGGCACATAAAGAAAACAAATATTGTTGCTTTGGGTACCATATACAAGACTCAAGGAAAACAAATGCTGCATAACCAACCACTCCCAAATGATTGCTACAGAGTCTCAATTGATCAATCATTAGTGGATGCAGCATGCATACCAGACGTAGGGAATAATGGGTTTAAGACAATTAAGGAAAGAAGAGGTAGTTTCTGTGCATGGCCAAAGGATCAAGTTATTCTTGATGAGGAGGTACATATATGTGTTTTTTCAACCTACATATGTATAATTCTTCATATTTAATTCAATGTTTGATACAAGCGTCTTTTGTTTACTACAGGTTACACCACCAACTACGAAACCAAAGGTTAGTGAAAACAATCCTGGACCCAAATTACAACCGAAGCGCAAAAATTATGTCTCTAGTGCAAACGTGCAAGCGTAAGCTAAGGCGGCGAAGAGTCAAAAGGTTTTAACTTTTGGTAGTTGAAAATTTGATATATGCGACATTACAATTGTATATATATTCTAGTTTTATTGAAATTGAAATTGCTTTTTGTTTTTAATTCTGTTTTATTTATATACTAGGAGTAGTAACTCTAATCCAGCAGTACTAACTTAGTACTAGCAATACTAACATCATTTGTCACACTTTCTTTAATTCGATGTGTGACTAAATATTGCAAAATGCCACACAAATTAAAAATTCATGTGACCATTGGATGAACATTACTCACACAAAACACACATGTCTGCACTTTAAACATCATATGGTCACATTTATTAACACTCTTGACCACTGTTTGCTTAATTGTATGTGACTAAATACCCAAAACCAACATGGTTTGTGTGACTAAATATTACAAAAGGCCACACAAACATAAAATTAATGTGGCCATCAGATGATCAATAGTCACACAAAATACAAATTTCTTCACTTTAAACAACATATGGTCACACTCATTTACGCTTTTAGCCACTATTTGCTTAATTGTATGTGACTAAATACCCAAAACAAACATGGGTTGTGTGACTAAATATTACAAAAGGCCACACAAACATAAAATTCATGTGGCCATTTGATGATCAATAGTCACACAAAATACACATTTGTTCACTTTAAAGAGCATATGGTCACACTTATTAACACTTTTGGCCACTTTGTTTTAAATTGTATGTGACTAACTCCAAAAAAGCAACACCCATTGTGTGACTAAATCATCACAAACGTCACATTTATTGTATATTCATGTGGCCACAGGACGGGAAATAGTCACACATAATACACATTTACTAGAAAGAATCATCTCAAATGTCACATATATTATATATTTATGTGGCTAAAGGACGAACAATAGTTACTCTCAAAAAACATTCGTGTGACTATAAGGTGTTTACGGTCACTGATACTGAATAATCCGACAAAACTTGTGCCTAATTTGTCACACATATTCGGGGTTTTGGTCACTCTTTTTCGATGGAAAAGGCCACGAACTCAAAAATGTGACCATATCCACCTACGGTGGCGGGACCTTTAGTGACACACAACGAAAAAAACGTGTGTGACTATATGCATATCGTCACACATTTTTGGCGTGACCGATACAACTTTTTGTACTAGTGTATGGGATAGTTAGGGGTAGATTCTCTAACTAGAGGAAAGATAGCTTAAGAAAGCTAAGGAAGTAGTGAAGATTTAGAGATCGGAGGAGAAAGAATCCAGATCTCTATGGTGTGGACTAGGGATTCTCACCATTAAGAGGCGAAGTGTTTGAAGGGATTAGGTTTCAGGAAGGAGAGAGGTATAAGGGGAGCTTAAAACAGTTTTGAGATTCTATGAGTCTAAGGCATCGGGGTTGGTTATCCTAAGTTTCTAGGGGTAAGGGTTCGGGGTAGGTTATAACAAGTACCCAACTTGTCATATTTTATAGGGTAAGACTATACTCCTAGGGATTACTATAGGGCTAGGGTTAACCTAAGGTGGGGAGAGGCATACCTAAATCTAGTTTATCTAATTTATCCTAATTGAGGGGCATCAGGTAGTTTCTTAAACCTAACTTATTTTATTGATTTCCTATCTTACATATCCTATAGGCACTAATTATTCTAAGCCATATCTCTTAAGGCTATAAAAGGCAGGTTACTTAGGGGTTTCTAAGGTTTTTGTAATTCCAAGAGTTTGTGTTTTCTAGGTTTGATTGATGACATTCCTCATCATCATCAATCATCTTTTCTAAAGTACAAATCCTAAAACGGGCAAAGGCTATCTTATGGTGGTGTTTCATTTGGTTTTTTCTATATTTTAGCTACCTTAAAACGGGTTTCTTGTAGAGTATTTCTTAAACTACTATAGTCAGGTTGATTACCAAGGTTATTATCATGACCTTTTTCTATCTTCTCAAGAAGGTCAAGGAAAATTTCATCTAAGTTATTTAAAATTTCCTCTAACTGATTTTCCTGGTTTTCTAAAGTTGTCCTAATGGGGTTTTCTCCAGTTTCATCTTTCCAAGATGAAATGGGAGGGTTTACTAAATAAGGGTTAGGTGCTAAAGTATAGGGTTGCCTAAGGTCATATCTAGGGGTATAGGTAGGGACAGGGTTTGTTAAGATCGTTTTAGCTCGAGGTTGTTTAGACCTCATCTAGGGATTACACAATAATAATGATTAATAACACGATACGTAGCGGAATAAACAAACATCATTATTATTGCTACAAGGTTTCTTTGTCATCATCTCTAAACTAACATACAAACACCAACAGCCCTAATGCTACGTGATCAAGTGTAGCACGGTTACATTCCTAACAGGAATCATAAAGATTCTTGGGGCTTAACAAACCAAACTCACACCCTAGGTTTACACACACACACTTTTCCTGGACTTTACATCTTGTACCTGTATAAAACCTATTCCCTGTATTCTGTTTATATAACACAGAATTAGGGTTACAAAATACTACAAATGACTAAATTGTAATAACTTCTTTGTAAAGCAAGTCCTTTGTCTTTTGCATTGTCTTCATTCTCCTCTTTGTCACCTTAGGTCCTTCTTGTTTCATCCTTTTTGTCTTATCAACTCAAATGTATAAAACCCAACAATCTTCCCCTAGTTGATAATGACAAAACCAATAAGCACAAACTTCCCCTGAAGTTAATATGGGATGAAACATACGACTTCCCCTTACACCTTGCTATATCACCAAGAATCTTCAAGTTGCAACTGCTATTTAAATTTGTTCCCCTTTTTATCATCATCAAATAGGGGCAAGTGTAAGCAACCTTGATCTTCACAACCACGAATCAATATTATACGACCAATCCATCTTTCCAATGTTTCAAAGTCACCAACCATTAAGTTTTCCGCATCTAGAAATGTACTTGAAATAGTAGAAATCAAAACTAGCAGTAGTAATAACAACTAGCAGTTGTAAAAACCATCACCTCGATGTAGCATATAAATGGTTAATCATTTTAACAATAAGCTTCCCCTGAAACCCATATGTTAACAATTTGTTGAATCTTCAATTATGTAGGCTTTATGTAATGATGAAGAAAACTAAGTATTACCAATTTGATGTTGAAGTAGAATAACCCAAACTCATGTCTTAAATATAACTTCGAACGTATACCCAAAACGATGTATAGGGAGACCATAATCTCTTGACAATAATCACTGAGCACAATAACGTAACTCCTTCAAGTGTTTGTCAATTCGTAGATATAATAAGAACACAAACCCGAAAAATTCCACTTCATCGTCAAAGAAGCAATAAATAATATTCGTCATCAATGAGAATAAATAAGAACGAGCCATGAATCTTTTAAGAACCGAAAACCAAAAATCCAAACTGTGTATGTGTCGTTTGATATCAAAATAAATTCAATTACCTTAACCATGTGCTATCCAATATCAAACAACGCTAAAAACCATCTCGAAGCCCACCCGAGAACAAAAACNTCCGAGAAAAAAAACAAACTCCTGTGTGTGTATCGAACATCTTCAAAAATCAAAAACCAATCAATGAAACTTGTCTTTTATGTTTCATCCAACAACTCTTAAACAATATCATCCTGTGTGTGTCTAACTCTTCCAAATACATAACCATGTAACAATCGCGGACCCCTGATTGGTTATCAATCGTTATATAAATAACCATACCAACCAATTGATAAAGAATAATGATATGTGCATGCAATAACCACCTTACAAGGCAATAGAATAACTCACCGACCCATGATAGATTTCTTTTAATGACATAACCGACCCATTATCTTCAAGCATGTACTAAAAGAATATCTTACTGACCTTTATTTAATATCATTATATTAACGATTAGTGTTTCACTCTTCATATAGCAACAGTAGCACCATTGAATCATTAATGATCATAGAATTCCAAACAGATATGGTCGAGCAGTACAAAGTTGAAAAGCATAGCAGTGGAAACAATTTGACCGTAGCAGTGGAAACACTCTAGCGTAGCAGTGGAAACATAAAACGAGCAGTGGAAAATTTGTAATACCAGTGGAAAACATGAAGTGCAGCAGTGGTAACTGTGAATGCAAGCCATACTAACATAAATCACAATACAACTGCTTGGCCTTGATCCAATATTCCAACACCATTATCTCTGGCAATATATGTAGAAAGTGACAACACTCGACCTATGTTGCATTAATTGTGAAGTACGAGGTATCATTGGACCATGACAGATAGTGACAATTCATGTTACCTCATACTGACCAGTTAATGAAGTAAACCCTTAAACCTTGACCACCAACCTTCTTGTCGCCACTTAAAGTATATCAATCAGTTAACTTTTTACACAAACATGTCCTCATAAACCAGTAACATCAGTAACATTATCGTATCACTATGTCATATCCAATCAAAAAACACCATGTCAGAGCCTTGAAAAATTTGTAGCACCATAACAGATTACATTCGAGGAAGAAAAACCAGTAAATCACCCACACATATAGTACCAGTAACCTTACCTTACATTCAAAAATGTTTGATCAGTAACATGTCTGCTCCAGTAACCTTAACGTATACGAACAATTTATAGCATCATTGATGCAGGTTTTACTAACCAGGTTTTAATATTTATAAAGTCTTGTTTACCTAAAGTCTACCTTTTACGCACTAACGGACAGTGTATCCGGTCGTGTGTGGTATAGTTAAATGGTAAAGCCGAGGTCATCCCAAGAGCTAAGGTGCGGAAGTTATCTAAGTCGTGTCACGTGTAAAAAGGGGTTTTGAGTTGAAATATTAATTAAACTAATAAAAGTAAATAACAAGACAATAATTAAATTGAAGGAAATCAGTAGAGAGGAGTAGTGTTAACCTAATTACTACTCTTGTTATGATCATGACTAGTTTTCCTATAGGTGCATCCTATCATATCCTTCGGGGATTCAATATTCATTTCGGGTCAGATGGTCAAACTCGCCTAGATCTATCTTATACCTTGTCCTATCCAAAGTTATTGTAAAACCGTGGGTTCATCGGTACGAAGACATAAGAGTCATTAAGTGCCTCTACTAACATGGATAAGACTAACGAATGCAGCATGGTCAGATCTTACACCCCTCTAACTCCGTTAAGTGTAAAGCATTGGTAGGTGGTCCTAGGGTTAATTCGCACATGCATGGTAAGGGAAGACGATTACGGTTGGCACTTAACCCTTACCAAATCACATCCTTAGTGGCTTGCTTCGTAGGGTTAATTCCACAAGCCTCTAAGGAACAACCAACGCTAAACACTACGGGAACTAGAGTGTCCCAAGTCTCGCCATGAAAGTAAACAAACAATAGATAATAGATGCGTGGAACACTAAGTCAATAACATAACAATTTCATAACTAGGCTAACACCAAAAGGTGCTTAGCTACTCATGTTCATAATTGCAGTAAAACAAAGTTGAGTTATTACAAATCTAAGCATGAATCGAATACAAAGTAAAGGAATGAAAACACTTATGATCGGTGTGTGATTCCTCCCTTGGAAATAACTTGGATGTGGCTAGAACTTCGTTCTCCCTCCTTCCTGAGTTTTTCCCAACGTTGCTGTGGTGAAAAGATGGGAAGTGATATGAAAAACTCGGAATTAGGGTTGGTATTTATAGGCCCCGACTATGTTACGGCGTAGCGTATTAGGGTTGTTACGCTGTAACCTTTGCAAATATTGTTACGCCGTAACTTGATCAAGTGTTACGGGCGTAAAGTCTTGGTGATAAACATCCTATGGCGTAGCAGATAAGGTGGCTACGCCGTAGCTTCTTCCTTGGCCTAGTTAGTTCTTTACTGCCTCAAATGAGCTCCTACGTCGTAGCTTGGATAGTTGCCTACTCCGTAGTGTTCTTTAGTGGACTTCTACGCCATAGCCAGTTGTGGGGTTACGCCGTAGTCTTCATAAATTCTTTATTACGCCGTAGGTAGGAGAGCTTCTACGGCGTAGTCTTTGTGAAGCTTTGCTACGGCGTAGGTAGATGAACCTCTACGCCGTAGTTAGTGCAGAATCCATAATTTCCACGTATTTGCTCCAAAGTCCTTCCATTCCAGCTTAAGTTCATTCTTTTACTCATCTTTACCCTGAAACCAAAATAGGAAGAAATAAGAGTATATAATCTTCATATAAGTAGAAAAGACGAGCATTTTAAGGGGGAAATTAACACTTAGATTGGGGGTAAATTTGATGTTATCAATCACCAGTAGAGCGACTTCCATATTAATATTCAACCAAAGATTTCTTAACTAATCAGAAGCACAACGTATAGAAGCAAGATACAACTAATATCGATCAATAGCAGATAGTAACCAATAAATCAATCTTGAAGACATAGGGTTTCTTTTAAACAATAAAGAACAGGTCTTATAAAATTCAAGAAACCCTAAACAATCAATTTTACCATTATTCAAAGTTGCTTTGCTAACCTGATTAGGACATGAATTTAATGCTTCCATGATGAATAGAACCGATAAAGAACAAATGCATGAAATTCCATATCCCAAAAACCCTAAAATTCGACTTACTTGAACTTTTTCTGCAGCAGTTTTCGAGACACCATAGTTTTCGATTGAAAGCTCAGATAGACGATCCCTCCAGTGGTATTGTAGCTAGGTATACCAAGAACCTCTAGTGAAAATTTTGTCCCGATCCAACGGTTAACGAAGGAGAAATTGCCTCTTAAAAACTGTCCTGCAGTGACTTACGAAAATTGAAACAAATTCGAATTTTTTCTTGTTTTCTTCAATCTTCGACAAACAAAACCTTGTTTAATCCCACGATCACGAGCCCCTTGGCTCTGATACCACATGTTAAGATCGTTTTTGCTCGAGTTTGTTTAGACCTCATCTAGGGATTACACAATAATATTATGATTAATAACACGATACGCAGCGGAATAAAAAAAACATCATTATTATTGCTACAAGGTTTTTTTGTCATCATCTCTACACTAACATACAAACACCAACAGCCCCAATGCTACGTGATTAAGTGTAGGTTACATTCCTAACAGGAATCATAAATATTCTTGGGGCTTAACAAACCAAACTCACGCCCTAGGTTTACACACACACACTTTTCCTGGACTTTACATCTTGTACCTGTATAAAACCTATTCCCTGTATTCTGTTTATATAACTCAGAATTAGGGTTACAAAATACTACAAAGGACTAAATTGTAATAACTTCTTTGTAAAGCAAGTCCCTTGACTTTTGCATTGTCTTCATTCTCCTCTTTGTCACCTTAGGTCCTTCTTGTTTCATCCTTTTTGTCTTATCAACTCAAACGTATATAACCCAACAGGGTTCCTAGGTATACATGGTTCTCTAGAGAGAAAGAAACCATGTGGTTCTAATCTAGAAGTGGGGAATGGTGGGTGCAAAATAGGGTTTATGGGAGTAATAGGTGATGCCTTAGTATAGAAATCTCTTAAGTGTTTTAAGTGTGGGTTATCTATGTAAGGTGTAAAACCAAAGGGTGAAGGTGTATCTAAACTATTCCTAGAGGCTTCTAAGGGATCGGGAAGGTATGCTATAGGGGAATAATCTAGTTCATTCGGAGAGGAAAGAACAGTCTCCGGATGAAAACTAGATGGGACGGGGGTAGAGTAGAGGGGAGTAGACATAGCTATATAATAGTAAAATACTGCAAATCATTTAGCAGTTAAGCAGGAAATTACTATACTAACCTTAGCACGTATGGTTACGGAGGATGGCAGAGGCACTGAGGACTTTCTTGGACTTATGAAAAGTAGTTGTAGTTTAGGTTTTGACCTTGTTCTCTACAACTGAGGCTCTGATACCAATCTGTAACACCCCCATTTTCACGTTTCGCAGCTGATTTAGGGTTGGGGTATTACTTCATGGAATCACAGTTACAGTAATAGAAAACGACTCGAAAAGAGACGTTTTTAGAAAATAGGTTATCATTCATTAAAATATCAGAGTTTTTACAGTAAAAGGTATACTTTTACAAATGTTGAGGTCCCAAAGTCTAGGTAATAGGTTATGTTTGAATGATAACCGGTTTGAAAGTCCTCCGAGTTCATTGCCTCCTTCTGCCATAACTCCGTAGTAGTGATACCTAGATTACATGCTTAGAAAGTCACCACTAGATGTTGAGTGAGAATCATAGGTTTAAGTGTTAGTGAATACAAGTTCCCAGGGCTCTGTTGTTACGCCGATCTGGGAAAATGTTGTGTGTGTGTGTGATAATTGTGATGCATGCACAATTATCAAGAGTATGTATGTTGCACTAAGCTCATGAACCACACGTTAACAATCCGGGTCATGGGGGCTGCAGACCCAAGCATGAGGGGATGGGAAAGATAACTTGCCAAAGTTAATCCTTCAGTGGGTTCAAATATAGTACTTATTGGTACCATCCAGAAAGATGTTAATACCAACGGGAGTTATCAAACTCCAATAGATCTATCAACTATATTTGCGTTCGCGTGGGTAAAATATCTCAAGTGATTAGATTCATGAATTTTAGTTATGTAGTGGTGGCAGATAGTTTAGTCGTGCAACAACAAAAGAAAAAGACTTGTATTCGGTTTTAAGTAAAGCAAGTAGCATGTAACCCCCTCACAGGGTTTGAAAAGCATTTAGAAAGCGTTTAAAAGGTGTGAGGCTATGAAAACTCACCTGGGCTTAGGGAATTCTAATCGATGTATAAGTGACTCGGAAACTAGACTGCCTTACTCACGTATCTTGGTGTGTAGTAGGTGTGGTGATATGTCAAGCTCTAGTTGTTTAGTTTAAGTTTCTTAAGTAATTATTCTTAGGGTTTTTAGGGTTTTAGATATAACACAACACCGTTCAGGCCATCACAATTCAGAAGTATAAGACTCCTCATATGAAGCTCCTTACTATTGATTTATGTTGATATTAGGGTTTAGTTATAACATAACACCGTTCGGGCCATCATAATTCAGAAGTATATGCAATAATCATTTGAGGAGCCAGGGCACTTTAATTCGTAAACCCAGCAGACTCGTCAGAACGAAATATCCACATAGTACTCCTCATATGAAGTTTCCTAGTATTGTGTTATGCTTCTAACTTTAAAATAGGTTTGCTGTATATATGAAGTTAGTTTATTTTATAACCTTAAAGTTTAATATATTTATAAAATCTACCCTAGACTCTATAATACTTATATTACTTAAGTTTATAACTATTTATACTTGACACAATTAGTCCCTATACTTATATATTTTAGGAAAATGACAGAAATGACCCTTGGACTTATAAGTTCCTATATTTACCCTTTATACCCTTAACTTTATAACTTTTGCAAAACTAGTCCTTTTAAGTTTAACTTATTTAACTTTTATCCTAAGGTTTTATAACTTTGCAAAAAGGGTCCTTATACTTATAACTTCTAAGAAATGCAATAATAGTCCTTAGACTTAATATTTATAGAATGTTACCATATATACCCCTATGCATGGAAAACTTTGCAAAACTAGTCCTAATTCCATGCAAACTATATTTTTATGAAACAAAAAGGTTTCCTAGCTTATATTTAACTAATATTAGCTTATCTAAGTTACCTAAACTAGGTTAGGGCTTATGGAAAGGGCTTAAGGAATTTAAACATGTATTCGACTCTATTTAGGGTTTTAAAAAGAAAACTAACTAGTTCTAGTGTTCAAGGCTTAGGGAAAGGCTCCTATGGGATCTAAGGCATCCTAATACTATCCTAAGACTAAACTAAAGCTAATAGAACAAGAAATGAAGGCTTACTTGACTAGGGAAAGGTTAACGAGGGGTTTCACTAGGGTTTAGGGTTTTCTCGGCCAAAACTCAACTCGACAAAGCACAAGAGCTTCGCTACTTGACTTCTAAAGGTTCTAAGGGTCTTATACTATAGAAATGTATAGGTAAAGAAGAGAGGGTAGGTGTGGAATGAAATGGTTTGGTTTCGTGGGGTATTTATAGTGTCGAGAGGAGTAGCGAGTATGAAAGGGTGTGCTAGGTGTCGAAGAGGGGGTGGCCGAGTAAGCAGGGCTAGGGTGGTGTGTCAAGTCTATAGGGTGACTAAGGTGGCCTATGCTGTAGCTAGGGGCTGCTAGGCCGGTGGTTATGGCGGTTTAGGGTTTATGTGGTGATGGTGAGACCGACAAGGGAAGGTGGTGATGCACCTCCTTGTGTGGTGTTTGTGAGGTGCTAGGGTGCTAGGTAGGTTAGGGGGAGGTGCTAGGGTNTAAACATGTATTCGACTCTATTTAGGGTTTTAAAAAGAAAACTAACTAGTTCTAGTGTTCAAGGCTTAGGGAAAGGCTCCTATGGGATCTAAGGCATCCTAATACTATCCTAAGACTAAACTAAAGCTAATAGAACAAGAAATGAAGGCTTACTTGACTAGGGAAAGGTTAACGAGGGGTTTCACTAGGGTTTAGGGTTTTCTCGGCCAAAACTCAACTCGACAAAGCACAAGAGCTTCGCTACTTGACTTCTAAAGGTTCTAAGGGTCTTATACTATAGAAATGTATAGGTAAAGAAGAGAGGGTAGGTGTGGAATGAAATGGTTTGGTTTCGTGGGGTATTTATAGTGTCGAGAGGAGTAGCGAGTATGAAAGGGTGTGCTAGGTGTCGAAGAGGGGGTGGCCGAGTAAGCAGGGCTAGGGTGGTGTGTCAAGTCTATAGGGTGACTAAGGTGGCCTATGCTGTAGCTAGGGGCTGCTAGGCCGGTGGTTATGGCGGTTTAGGGTTTATGTGGTGATGGTGAGACCGACAAGGGAAGGTGGTGATGCACCTCCTTGTGTGGTGTTTGTGAGGTGCTAGGGTGCTAGGTAGGTTAGGGGGAGGTGCTAGGGTGCTTGGTTGCTAGTTTAGAGGTGCTATAGTAGTTTAGTTCTAAGGTTTAGGTTTAGTTCTAATCTAGTTTTACCTAGAGTAATTTTAGGGTTTAGCTTAATGTTTAGTGCCTAATTTAGTGTTCTATGAGTGTCTAATGACTATTCCTAAGTCCTAAGAGGCTTATACTAAGTGGTGGTAGTTTATGGGAAATATTTGGGAAGGTTTGACCTAGTTTTCAGGAAGTTATAACCTAGTTATGGTTTTTTGCTTAAGGGGCTTGTACCTAAGATCTAATGAGTTATACTAGTGCCTAAGGGTCCTAAGGTATCCTAATGTTCCTAAGGTAACTCATACTTAAGCCTTGGACACTTTCAAACTAGTTTAGTTAATCATATAGGGTTTAGTAAGCAAATAGACCTAATTAGGGCTTAATTAGAGTTTGTTATGGTTTTGTGATAAGTTTAGTTTTTTATATTGGTAAATTACTTATTGTGGTGTTGTTGTGATCTTATTCTTGACATATCCGGGGTTTATAGGATGTGAGTGTTGAGTTTTTTGGCTTGTGTGGATACGTGGGCAGGTCTAGAGAGTCATGCAAGTAGTGAATGCACATAAAAATCAAAAATTTACCTGTGAAATACCTACTATAGGTATTTGTAATAGGAATGATAGTAATGAAATTTTTGTGGGTTGTTACATAGGGAGGATGCAGTATCCCTTTGATGTATTATTTTGGATGGTAGGGCAAGAGTATATGAAAAAAATAAAAAAAATAGAAAAAGGAAAAGTTAAAACACATATTAGCTACCAACCGCGTCTTTTTTTTTTAATTTAATATAGTGTCTTAAAAAATAAAAAAAGAGTTAGTAGTTAGCAAGTTGAGTCGAGTCGTGGCTTAGCAATGTCTCATTGTACATGTAATTAACCAAGATAATTGACTTGCCACCAGTAAAATTCCCTTTATCCAACAAACCGTGTTTTTCATACCCTTACACCTAACATTACAACCCTTTAAAAGACCTCTTTGATAGTTTATCCTAGGTGCTTAAGCCAAAGTGGTGGAGGTTTGATCTTTTCCCAAGCCTATGGTAATCTCTGTGCCATGATAGGTAGAGAGTGTTATATTTTCCCATTTATGTATGTGTCATATAACTTTATACACCCGAGAGATTTGAGAATACAAACACTTATTGTGAGGTGCTAGTATATAATTTTAGTGGTTATTTTGACTAACGTGGAACAATTGTGTGTTGTAAGTACTTTTATATAATGTTAAATGACCCATAACTTGTAAATTGATTAAATAAAAGCTCATTTGCTTGAGGACAAGCAAATCCCAAGTGTAGGGATATTTGATAAGGATTTATTTGATACATTTTTAATGGGTCATTTAAGCCAAATATTGTGTTTATATGATCAAATATTGCCCTAAATCGTTTCTTTATACATTTTAGGTACTTGGGACGAGAATTATAAAATTTGGCACTTTTTGGACGTGTTTGGACGAAAAAGTGAGGAAAACAACAAAGTCGCGAAAAACCGTCAAGATCGAAGCTTCACGGCATCACATTCTACTTGGTGACGCCGTCACTTGTTAATTTAGAGCTGGAAGATTTTATGCACATCGCACCAGAAAACTTTGAAGAATTACAACCTGATGGCGTCAGGTGCATTTCGAAGTAGGGAGTAACGTTTTAAGTTTACTAGAGATGGCTCAGAGAGGTTAAAAAGGGACGGCGTCAGAGTTCAAAGCATGACGGCGTCAGAGTGGCGATTGCACAAGACGAAACCCTAAACATGACGGACTGACGGCTTCAGAACCCATAACCTGACACCGTTAACATTGTAAATCTATATATAGTTTTCGTTTTATTTTCATTAGGTGTGACATCTTTTGGTACAAAACCTTAAACGATTTCCAAAGTATTTGTAGGGCTTTTTCGGCCTTTTTCATCTATGTTCTATTGAAGATAAGTTATCCTTTTAATCATTTAACATGTCTATGTGTTGTTTGATTCTTTGTTTATATTTTCTTCACTTTAGCATGCTAGCATAAGTTTATTTGTGTTTGCTTAGATCTAATAAAACCTAGTTGTCGATTATTGATGTGTTGTCTATTGTTTACTTGATTGCTTCACGTTAGGCTAAGAAAACTAGCTGACCTCTATTACGTAACTAGCTTGAACGTCTTAGAAAACGTAACCGTAGCGTGCACTATCGGTTTTTCTCGTTGTATTATTGCATGAATTGATATTTACGACCCTATAATTCTTAATAGACTTTAAGGTTGTAGGTGAAATTAATATTCATAGAGTTGGGGAATGTAACACACCCTCACGACCAGTATTATGTGTAACACCCCCAAAATCTGGTTTAGCGAAAGCATACATGTTTGGGTGCTACTAAATTGGTATCACAACACAAAGTACAAAGAACGGTTTTTAACTCGACCGTTTAAAAGGAATCTCTATATTCAAAAGTATTTTTGTTTATAGCGTTCCAAAAACAGTGTGGAAGTATAAGCCCATAAAAGAAATAAAGCGGTCCCAAATATATCAGAGTCATCTATGACCATGCCATGCCCTGCCAAAGCCTCCAATAGCAAGCTATCGCTTTAAACCTGAAAATACATGCTAAAGTGTCAACACGAGGTTGGTGAGTTCATAGGTTTATATAAATAGCAATTCAGTGTAAAAGAAACGTGAGTTC